>SNQJ01S0033241.1:0-52827 GCA_010110895.2 Picea sitchensis
TTTAAGAGGTTTTTTAAGAGTTTGTTCAGCATGGCTTTGGCAATGAAGGGCAATGAGTTGGCCTGATGCCAGGTAAGCATGGATGGTGCAATTTAGGGTTATAACAGAGGGTGCAAGAATTCCTTTGGAGGAAGAAGGAGGGATGAGTCCCTTAGCAATCCAAGCAACTGCAAAGCTAGGGAAAGATAGTACAAGTGTGAAAAGTGACCCTTCACAGCGAGTGGAGTCCAAGGACTTTTATAGGTTCAAATTATGAAGATAGTGCAGGTTTTCACTGAAGAGAGTGCAAGGTGGGCATAGGAGAGGGAACTTGCTTCAAGTTTCCAGAAGCTCAAGGAGGGATAGCATTTTAAAATCACAGACGAGACCTAAGTATCCAGGCTCGCAGGAGAAGATTCAAAGGCTGAAACCTTTTAGTACTTACAAATTCTTCCAATTTTGGAGAAAGAAAAAGATCAGGAGGAGGACTGACAATAATGGTTGGATCAAGATGCAAGAAGAGATCTGGATCATTGAATCCTACATCTAGACAACATAAGGATCATGCAGAGGAGGAGAGAAGATCCCAACCGTTGGATCTGATCTCGAAGGATCGACCCCTGTCAGATCTAGATAAAGTGCACATACTTTAAACTTCTTTAAATACATAGGAGAGCAGACTCGCCGATGTCTTGAAGTCTTGAAGTGGATCGGGACCGTCCATCATCCAAAAGGGTACGTGGTGGAGATCCCCGTACTTCGAAAAAAGAGCGCTTTGGAGGAAATCCTGTGTGGAGTGCATAAAAATACCGAAGCCCGAAGTAGCAGAGAAGATCTCATCCATCCGTCAGTCAGAGACACGTGGAAAGAGATCCTACATTTTAGAGGAGCGAATGCAGAGTTGGATGAAGAACTCATGAATTCATCTCTAACCGAAGCAGATTTGGGTTGTTGATCCTATAGGGACAGGAGTCACCAGATATTACAGTCCATAGCGGAAGTACTCCAGAAGAATTGAGGAGTGGAGGTGCAAGGAATCTCGAAGGCCATAGTCACGAAGTCATCCCAACCGTCCATGAAGGAGGATGCATGGTATAAGATCTTCCAGTCTGGAGAAAATGCACTCTGGGAGAAAGTGGAGTTGGTGGAGTAAGAACTCCCAAAGATCATATCGTTGGAGTTCATCCAAGCCGTCCATCGATAGTGGACAGGTGTTAGCATATCACATACTTTGGAGGTTTGTCACCCCAAAGGACTCGACTGGTGGCTATTCAGAATTCACTGGAGTGCTAGAGCTCGAATTTTTTATGGGCCATTGATCACAAAGGAGAGCGTGGGCCATCGATTGGCAAGGGTACACATGGAGAGTGGAGACTTACTCTGGAGAAAAGTCACTTTGGAGGAATTGGAGTGTGAAGGAACAAGAACTCGCGAAACTAGAAGTTGAGAAAGGGGCTAAAGCCTGAGATTTGAGATTGAAGGCACGAGAAGCTAGAGAAAGCACCCGAGGGGTTTGGATCAACACAAACTTGCACTAGGTGGATTAAGAAGTCTCGAAATCATCGGGTATAAGCAGAGTTTGCCCACAATTTGGACCAGGGTCTCTTGGAAGACTCTGCGAGTGTTCATAGGTCCTCATTCATTGTTTCAAGCATGATGAATAAATTAGAGGCCTGTGGACAAGGTTTTGTGGGTCTAGCAGAGGCCCAAAGAGCCAATTCAACTCAGAGTTTTGAACGATCCTAGACCTGGAGGTTGTGCAACCTCTAGAAGAGAGGTGTCCTGCATCACTAGAACTTTTTTAGATCACCTCTCTATGGAAAAAACCATTAATTTTCATCTCAATATGATCTAAGTTTCTACTATTATGGAAAAAATAAGAAAATGGCTCCAGACTTAGTTTTTTTTTTAAACTATGGATTTTTTTTGTAAAAGTCCAATCTACACCGTTGATATCCAGTCGAAATAAATATGGACCATTGATATTCACTCCATTGGCCATCAATGACCGAAATTATCCTAAGATGTGAACACAACCTTCCCCAAACTATTGACCCAACCTGACCGTTGACCATCAACCTAACTCCCTGACAATCGATTTGAACACAAATCCAAACCGACCGGCCTGGCCATCGATCATAAATTATCTTCGTTGATGAATGGAACTCCCAACAACTTCAGCCGATGCCTGAACATCATCCCATCGATGATCAATGATCTTTGATGGATGCCAAAATCACTTCCTCAATTCGATCGACCCAACCATCGACCATCGACCATTTATGTTGGATGACGTGGAAATTATGCTAACATGGAAACTATGTTGATGTGGAAATTATGCTGATGTGACAACTATGCTGACATGGAATGACACGTCATCTTGAGGCATAAAATGGGATGACGTGGAATAACACGTGGATGGTGATGTGGCATGACACATCATCACCTTTTTTTCCCCATTGACCATCGACAATGTCTCTTGGAGAATTTGAACTTCACACTAAAACTGCTAATCCCTGATCCATCAGCCCTCGACGATCTCAGGGGTCATTTGGCTGAACTTCCACACTTCACCAAACTTGTTGATCCCTGATCCATCGACCATCAACAATCTCATAGGTCATTTGGCCGAACTTCAACACTTTTCCAAACTTGTCGATCCCCGATCCATCGACCATTGACCATTGGTGATCTGAGAGGTCATTTGGTCGAACTTCAACACTTCACCAAACTTTTTGATCCCCGATCCATAGGCTATTGGTGATATTAGAGGGTGAATCTAGGTCGTTGATCTAGAGATCGAACATGATCTCGACCATCGATTCTCTGAACTCTTCTCCATGCTATGGTGGCCATTAAAATACAATTGTTTTGACCTTACGGATCGAATTCCGCTCTGCAACTCTACAAATAGAATATATTAAACTCCTTAGACAGTTCAAATTATATAAAACTTGAATCTACCCATGAATTTTTGGATCTTTCTCTCTAATCTTTATGTTTTCCCCCAATTTCACTCAGATCAAAGTCTATGACAATGGATTTCTCAAATTCACACTCATTCTGGCCCATACTAGTCTAGTGCTTCAACCAGAAGCTATGATACCAATATGTAATGTACCCATCCACCCACAGGCTGACTACATTAGTCAAAAAACTCACTTTAAAACTGATTTCGAATTTTGATAACATTTAATTAATAAAGAAGCATGAAATAACACCATAACAACACATGCAATAATCAAGATTCATGCTACAACATAAAATAATGTTTAAACATGCCATGCACAACAATAAATAGCAAGCATGCACATTAAAGATACACATCTCAAAGATATTAATTAATACACAACGAAAATAAATATACAAGCATAGAAACACATGACAAAGATAAATTATCTTTAACAAAATGAATCACCAACTGGATGCAAACCAAGGATGTTCCACCCAACCATAGACGCTGCTATTCCAAGTCTCAACAACAGGTCACCCCTGAGCCAAGTCTATGAATCCACAAGGACGGTTCCAAGGTGTCACTTAGTTTCCCAAACCAATCAACACTCAATCTCTCATAGTTTTCTCAACACACAATAATCCAAAGTACACAAGCTCTTTTCTCTCCAGCCTACACAACCCAAGAGAATGGAATTCCTTCCTTGACATGTAGTTCCTCAGGCTGTCCACCTCCTTCCAAGGTTCCAGTTCATCTAATCAAGAATCTCCATGCTGGGACTCTCAGGATTCACAATTGTGAATAAAACTTAACACATGCCAATGCATCTCAGGCATACATGCATTAATTGATGGTTGGAATGCACCAATCATTACTACAACCAACAAAAAATGGCTTCTTCCTCAACAATTATCCACCGTGTCTCAGTACAAGAACAATAATGAATGAGGAATGATAAATGAGAAATAATGAATGAAATAGTGAACATAATGAAGAGCATGAAAAAATGAACAATGAGCGAACCCCTAAACAACCCAAAGATGGGTTTATATATTTACTTGGAAATCAAGAACCACATGGCCTTCCCCAAGAATCTCATGTAACCACTTCTCTTAATTAAAACAATTATGTGTTAAAAATATATGATAAAAAGACTTATCCCATGAATTCCCCTCTCTCGTGGAATCGTATCCCCCTATAACACTTGTCCTTGTGCATCTAGAAGCTAGTGGTGTATTTTATTATTAATAATTATCAAAGCATTAAATTTCCTAGGAAACCTAACCTCTTTTAATTGTTTTGGCTCTCCGACCTTTCATGAAGTACATTAAATACATTATTTAATATGAGTACTCAAAATAGGGGTATTACAACAAAGAAATAACAATCATCTGACTGTCTAGTTGAGGTGGATTGATTGGATGAAGGATCGACCAACGAGTTAAGTATAAGGTCAAAGTGATCGACCGGGGAAGTTAGAATGAAAAGTGATCGATGATCAATATGAAAGGTAAGTCGACAAGACATCGCTAGGAGGTTGGGTGGCATTCGAATGAATACCGACTGGAGGTCGACTGGTAATCTAATTGAAATATACTGTAACAAAATTATGAGATTCACAAGATTTGTAACCAATGATCTCTGTGGGTCTGTAACCATTTTTGGTGCCATGATTTAGTGTTTTTAATAATGTAAAGCCTATAAATAAAACATGTTTTAATTGTATTATGTTAATCAATATTTAGAGGTCGTTGGTCATGTAGATGTAATCCGAATAGGCTACGGGGTTCTTCTTGGGTAAAGCAAGAGAGTATGCTGATGATTGTGTCTTAGGTGTATACCAATGTTAGTCATGTATCTCTCTTTTTTGAATGAATAAGACAACAAGAGAATAAGACGCTCAATGAATGTTGGTTTTGCCATTTGGGTTTCAAGGGTAAAATATTTGTGTACCGTGCTTGTCATTTATTTTCTTGATTAAATCTGTCTTCCCTTTTCCTAGTGGGTTTAGTGTGGATGTCTATTTCCTAATATGTGGTATTAGATCCAAGCCAAGTTGTTTTGAGATTTGAGCAGATATTGGATTTGCAACATCCCGCTCTTACGCACACTGAGTGAAGTTATTCTTTGAGGAAACTTGCTTGCAAGTGATCCGGATTATTATACTATTGGTCATTGATTATGATTATGAAGCGTTATGGATTGATGACATGTTATGTTGCTGTATTGACATAGACAAGTGTTATTGAATTGGTTTTCCCGAGTGTGCAGGATTTTGGACCTCGAGGATGCAGAGGCATTGATGAAACCCCTTGGACTCTGGATCGAGTCGGGGAGTGGACTATTGGGTTTTTATTATTGTTGATATGACATATGCACATCTGATTAGATGTTATGATGATTGAATGTATTTATGACATGATTCATTGATTATGTAGGCTGACGATAACTTTCCAACCAGACTCACATGTGGAGTAAAGGGGTCACGCACGACTACCAGAGACGTTGAGGGAGAGGTGTGGACAATAGCCCTGCCACAACCTAGTAGCACTCTCATCGTGGTTCCAAATGTAGGTTAACAATTACCTAGTTCAAGAAGACCCGCGATGTTATGAGGGAAGACTGCGAAAGTCGCTCACGATGATTCTAAGGGGCACACAACAAGGCAAGGGCCTTATTCCTTAGAGGCCCTTAGTCTCCCACAAGATCACTTGGCAAAGTATTGACTCCAGGGGTGTTTGATGTCTACCAAGTCAGTCAAGAGGCGAGTGGCACCCTTGGAGCACGTAGTGCGTCCTGAAGGGAACGTCGCATAAGAAAAACAGAAAGAGGCGAGTGGCACCCTTGGAGCACATAGTGTGTCCTGAAGAGCACGTCGCACAAGGGAAACAAAATGGGACGAGTGGCACCTTGGACACCTAGTGTGTCCTGAAGGGCACGTCACATTATTAAATAATACATTAATAAACCTATATTTCCTTAGAACAAATAATGTGATGAGAAATATTTAAAACATTTTCCCTAATAAAATGTCGCCAAACCTAGGAAAATAAAATCTAGGTCTAAGTGATACTTGTGATAAAAATTGTATATTTAGATAAAAATAAAAATAAAAATAAATAAATAATATTGATAATCATCATTAATCATGTGATGAGAAGGGGGTAAGCAATTCAATTAATTTATAAAAATCCTTTGGGGGATAAAATTTAAAAAGGGGAAATAATTGATTTTTTCTTATGCTAATTAAAATTTTATTAATTAAAAAGGAAAAGGGGAAAAAGATAATTTTCTACACTTGCCAATTTGAGTTTTAAATGAAAAGGGAAAGAGGGAATTTTAAAAGGATTAGGAAACTAGGAAAAAGCGGGAAACATAAAGAGAAAGGGAAACATAAGGAAAAAGTAGAAAGACTGACATAGTAAGGTATTTTGCATTTAAGAACCTTCTAAATTGAACTCAACTAGTGAATTAGTAAGGGGGTAAGTCATTAAAATGTGTAAGGGAATATGGGGACACCTAGGAGAGATTCTAGGAATGATTTTAGGTGGGTGAGGGAAATATGATTAATTAATTAATTAATGAAATAGTTTTTTGGTGCAATGAAGGGGATGGGTGACACATGTACGGGGAGGATTTTTATGAATTAAATTATTGAGCAATAAATTAAACGGGATTTTAGGAAAGTAAATGACTTACAAACTCTATATAAAGGAGGGAGAAGGAGGATGATGGATCTCTTTTGCTATGCATAACATTACACTGCATAAATTTAGACTTAACTGACTTAGCTTGTGGGAGTTGGGATACCCAGCTTTGTGAGGAGTGGTAGCTCGGCCTTGCGAGGCGAGTTGGGGGGCTAGTTGTTCTCTGTTTTAGTGGGCGTGTCCCCTTTTCAGCTCGAGGGGATAAGGGGGAAGAAGAGTACCCCTAGCGTTGGTTGGGAGGTACCGGTGAAGTCTCATAGGTCGGAAAGCGGGAGCTGCACGGAGCACACAGGACAACGACTCAGAGCGGACGACTTGGGATACAGTACGCTTACTTGATTCTGCATGGTAGATTCTTATTATATCTTACGCTTTCAATTATGCATTTTTTTACTGGTTAAGGAAGGTGTTGACTTAGCATTTTATTTGAGAACTTAATTTCCCCATAGCCTTAAGTTCGTTGCTTGACTTGATTCCCTTGGAAATCGATCCCTGAATGTTGTGCCCGTCCTATGGTTTTATTGATTTATGATGAGTTACACCTTTTACTTCACCCTCGACCCTATCTCATCAGTCGACGCCTGAGCAGTCGGCCAGGATCCGGATCGACGGTCATTACTTCGATGTTAATAAACCTATAGATCCTAACGCCCTGCTTTTTCTGTGCGTGGATGATGAGCAAAGGATGGTTCTACCCAACCGTCTACCCCTGATGATTGTTCCAAGTTGAGTGATTTTCTTGCATCTTGTTGCGATTGTTTACCTCTACTATTGTTATTCCTTTCCCTCAACGAACTGCGTATTATCCTCTACTCTTTAAGTTTGTGTTTTTAATGCTTCTCCTGGCGATTTATTGTGTGTTTTTCCTTACTTCTGGTTTGCCATTACTCTATGATTTTACTCTATGTTTCATGTTATTCAATGGAATTTACTCTTTTCATTTCAACACCCTTAACCACAAAAATTTTAAACTCTGCTTTTTTCTCTTTTATCACCTTTAATGGCAAATTCTACTCGGCAGCCTTACCCATGCCATTGTCATGATAGTGCGAAAGTGACACACCACTTACTCACCTTACCTAACAAATATTCTTGGTGTCTTTATTGTGCATGGTAGAGTTTCCTTTTTCCTGTGTATTGGTTGAGATTTATTATCTTTAGACTGCACCATTAACATTGAAAAACTAATAATGGTTTTTCCTGTGAAGTCTTGTTACTTATCGGTTATCACTAGTAACTCTGCAATTTTTCTTGTGTTAAACCTATGCTCTTCATGATGGTTGACGTCATTCACCCCTGTGAATTAACCCACTGCTATTCACTTTACCCACGAATTTACTGCTCATATACAATTTTAATGTTTAGAGAAGATTTATTAATTTAAGACAAATTTAATTCATTTTGGAAGGCAAATTTTGCCCTGCGATTTTCCCATGAAATTTAATCCATTTTGGAAGGCAAATTTTGCCCTGTGATTTTACACATCTGGCATTTTTGTTTTCTCCATTGATTACCTACGTATTACTGGTTAATGGGGGGTGTAATGGTGGGCATTCTTGTGTGTAATGGTGGATTTTAATGATAATGTTTTATAACAACGATTTAAAGGGGTAGTGTTTTATAACATCGATTGAAAACAGGTTTTAAGGCATCTGAAACAAGAAAAATAGTTAGGTAGTTGTTTAAATTCAAAACCATCCACCTTCAAAGATGTCAGGTTATTGCAAGCAAAAAGAGAACTTAGAACATGCACTATCTTGAAAACATTTTCCAGAGTGATTTGTTTTACTCGGTTTAAAGATGCAATACAAATCCACTTCCAAATCCGTTCGTGAATGTTCCTATGGTCTATATGATAATGGAGCAATGAAATTTCAGTCTTTCAAGCTCAACACGATGAAATGAAAGGATATTATCAATTACTTCCTCTTTAAAGCACGGATTGGAAAATTTGAGATGAGGTAATATGGTAGAGAGAGGTCGCCATCTGCATGAGAGAAGAGAACATCGTATGACATCTCTTAAAGAAAGTTTAGAAAGATTATGAGAGCTAATTAGTGTATCATTCAAAGCACTCAATCTCTCATTTTCCATTGATGAACTTCTAGTACAATCCATGTGTAGTTTTGGTACACCGAATTAAAATTTGGACTAGCAAATAGAGATTTAATGTTTCCTCTCCCTAGAGTGTTGGACCGAAATAGGTTTCATATGCCACCAGTTAAATTTCTCCAAAGGAGTTTAGCAAAATGACAACGCACCTCACCAGGATGAAGATTGTTATTCAAATTGATTCAGGGTTTGGACAAAGAAGAAATTCGAACAATGATCAAACTGACCAGGTCAATGATTGTTATTCGAAAGGAAGTTTGAAACTCGGGATTCAGGAGTCGGAATCGATGGTACACCCGTTTTGATGCCTTGAACTTTCCGCCACATCGATTCAATCAATGGATCCTCATGCGTGCGTATCAACGAACTAAATGTAGGTGAGGTGATGCCGAGATATGCGTATAGTTTTAGTATTGATTAATTTAAACTTGTCAAATTAGATTGAAATTATTGACAAATCGTAATTTAGATTTGCTAAATTTGATTTTCTTTTAATGTTAAATTAGATTGTACATTAATGACTAATTTGTATTTAGACTTGCTAAGTTAGATTTGTAATCAATGATTAAAATAGACTATAATTATTGACTAGTTTAGACTTGATGAATGGCCGGGTTGTTGGCAAAGTCATGTCTTAACTTGCGCTTCCTTTGAACGACGTCATCTTGCGTCTTGTCGATCTGTTTCTTGGGGTGTGGGAGTAGTCCTCTTGTCAGTGGCTCAAATCCTAGCGAGTTGGTTTAGTCTAGAGTCCTTGGTCCAGATAGTTTGTGTAGCACCAGGGTTATCACCGCACTTATCACCTGGGGACGTCATGAGTCCTGATGAGGGGATCGTGGCGCACCCTCATGGATAGAGGCAAATGATAACTTGGTCGGAGTCTGTGCCTTTCGAGTGAGTGTTGTTGATCGTTGTAAGTTTGCTATTGGCGCATGGGTTGAATGCCTTCATGCGTTTTGTTGTCCGCCATCAAGGTCCTAGTTATTTGGCCGTCGAGGCCATTGTGTCGGGATGGGGATGTTGTCCCTTAGCTTGTATGCATGGTCATATTTGTGTTGGGAAAGTAGTCATTTCTCTCTGTTTTTTTAAGCATGTTTCACCCAGTGGCTCTGGTGCAAGTGCGTGGAGTCATAGTTGTCTGTTGTCTATCCTGCGGACGTGGTGCTTGTCGTTAGATGTGTTGTCCAGCTGTAATCATAGTTGTCATCCTGTTCTAAAGAAAAAAAAATTGCACTTATTGGCGTCGCTTATAGACGTAATGATGGGGTCGTTACATATGGTATCAGAGCGGGTTCAACCCTGCGAATGTGGATGGCCAGGATTTCCACTGCAGTAAACCCGTGAGTATTAACCCTTGCGTTAATTAAAAAACTTAACGTGTCCATGTGGTTATCGCATTTAGAGGACGCCTCAGAGGTTCACAATGTCATGCCGTGGAAGGAGGTGCGATGCCTCCAAAAGTTCCCACACCCTCGAAGTCGAAACCCCAAGGGGAAGGGAAAGTGCTTGGGATGGATTCTCTTATTGTAAGGGATGATGATGGTTTGATAAGGCCTGTCCAGGTAATGTCAAAGTTCCTTGATTCACCATCGGTACTAAGAGGAGGCCAGGGCACCTGTACCCCTGAGGGTCCAAAATGCGCCTTAGCTAGTACTGTTAGCTCCCACTGAGAACTTGAGAGAGTTTAGTTCTCAAGTCCACGAGTGTCGTAGACGACTGTTCCGTCGAGGCACAGTTGCAGGGAAAGGCGTTGTGCTTCACACTTTGCGATTACGACCTCCAACATGAAGGTTCGCATGGTGGTCTTTCAACTGAAGGGGAGCGCTCTTCTATGGAGGAAGACGCTCCTACCACATTTGAACATGGCCGTCGATGACATGTCATGGGAACTGTTCGAGGAATGGTTATAGGAGAGGTATCTTTCTGAGGAATTCATTGAGCGTTAGCTCAATGAGTTCGATGCCTTGCAATGAGGTTGTTTCATGGTGCCCAAGTATGAGGCCCATTTTGGAGCTTCTTCAGTATGCTCTGCACCAAATTACCCAAAAACTTAAGGTCAAGAAGTTCAATTTTGGCCTTATTGTTAGAATTCAGCTTCTACGTCGGGTACCAAGAACACTGGAATAAAGAAAGTGTGTTGGATTGTGGGGAGCCACGATACCAGCATTACTGCCCAGAGGAAAGGGCCAGAGCATCTGTATCAACTGGACCCACTACCATGGGAGTTTTGGGCAAGGCCCATCAGATTCATGCAGCGGTGAATAACCACCAAGCAGAGCACCAATCGACTATTCTTGAGACGTTAGGTACCATCACTGACTAGAATCTTAGTATTTTGATAGATCCCGGTGCTACCGAGAGTTTCATTTCTGGTGCAGCTCTAAAAGGATTAAGGTAAAGACAGTCGAACATGATGAGTTTAGCTTTGTAGAGATGGCTTCAGGAGCCAAACAAAAGGTTGGAGGAAGGGTTATGAGCTGTACCCTTAACTGGAGAGAGTTTGTCACCAAGGCCAACCTGTATGTCACAATATTAGGATCTTATGATATCATGATCAGTATGGACTGGTTGGAATCGCATGAGGCGATACTCAACTATAAGATGAAATGGTTGAGCTTGGTTGATGATGAGGGACAAAGACATGTGATTGTAGGTCTGAATCAGGGAGTTTCCCTAAGGTTTATCTCTTCCTTGTAGTTACGAAAGAGCATGCGCAAGGGATGTAAGATTTATGCGATCCTTGTGTTGAATGAAAAAGGAGTGGCAAAAGGTCTAGAACACCTACCGGTGGTGAGAGGGTTTGTAGACATCTTTCCAGAGGAGTTACCTAGGATGTTGCTGGAGAGGGAATTGGAGTTTACTATAGACCTAAAACTGGGGACAAAACCAATAGCTAGAACGCCTTATCGAATGTCGACCCCGAAGTTACAGGAGTTGAGAATGCAACTGAAGGAGTTGCTAGACCTGGGACTTACACGTCTGAGTGTGTCACCATGGGGTGCGCCTGTTATTTTCATACGGAAGAAGGATGGGTCATGGAGACTTTGCATTGAATACCGTCAATTGAACAAGGAAACGATCAAGAATCAATATCCATTGCAAGGGATTGATGATCTATTCGATCAGATGAAGGGTGCATCAGTGTTTTCCAAGATCAATTTGTGATTAGGGTATCACCAGTTACAGATCAAGGAGGATGAGATCCCTAAGACCGCCTTTAAGACAAGGTTTGGACATTGAAATTTTACTATCTTACCATTTGGACTGACAAACGCCCCAGGGGTATTTATGATTTTGATGAAAGAGGTGTTCCACGAGTACTTGGACAAGTTCATCCAAGTGTTCATTGACGATATTTTGATTTACTCCTGGATGATGTAGGAGCATGACGAGCACTTGCACTTGGTACTACAATGTCTGCGAGAGCATAAATTGTATGGGAAATTGTCCAAATGCTTGTTTTATCAATTGAAGATTCACTACTTAGGTCATGTCATCTCCGACGAAGGTATCTCCATGGATCTAGAAAAGGTCAAGGCTATTATGGAATGGCCTATGCCGATGAATGTCCCGGAAGTGAGTAGCTTCATGGGTTTAGTAGGATACTATAGACAATTCATCTAGGGATTTTCAAAGATAGCAAATACGATCATGGAATTGCAGAAGAAGAACAAGAAGTTTGTTTGGACTGAGAAATGCATGGAAGCATTTAGGAGGCTCGAGAAGCTATTGACAATGACACTGATACTAAAGGTCCCTCACATGGACGCAAAATTCTTGGTATGCACTGACGCATCCAAGGAAGACTTAGGCAGAGTCTTGATGCAAGACGGTCAAGTGATCTCTTACATCTCGAGGAAACTGAGAAGGCATGAGGAGAACTATGCGATGCACGATTTGGAGTTGTTAGCCATTGTATACAACCAGGTAAAGATTGAATGTAGACAACCAACAGTATTACTATAATGTCAACAGGTAAAGGTTGAATGTAGACAACCAACATGATTACTACAACCACACACTATTCTGGAATCAAAATGGGAGGTTATTTTGATGGATTTCATTGTTGGATTGCCACTAACGACAAGGAGACACGACTCAAGTTTTGTGGTAGTTGAAACTCTTATGAAGAGTGCTCATTTTATTCCTATGCGTATGACATATTAAGCACCCGACCTAGCTAGAGTTTTCATCAATGAGATTGTGAGGCTACATGGTGTGCCTAAGAGGATTATATTTGATCAAGGATCGATGTTTACTGGATGATTTTGGACTAGTTTTCAAGAGTCCTTGGGAACCCAACTTAACTTTAGTACTGCATATCACCCTGAGCCAGATGGGTAGACCGAACGAACAAACCAATTCTTGGAAGACAGGTTGCGCATGTACATGATGGACCAACAAAAGCGTTGGGAGAATTCTTATCACCGGTAGAATTCACTTATAACAACAGTTACCAAAGCACCATTAAGATGGTGCCCTTTGAGTTCTTTATGGGTGACTGTGTCAGACACCTTTGATTTGGGATCGACTTGAGGATAGGGTCCTGGTGGGACTAGAAGCGATCCAAGAAATGGAAGAGAAAATGAAAACAATAAGATAAAGGATCAAAGAAGAGAAGGATCGACAGAAGAGTTATGCCGATGCGCATCGTGTCGACCGTAGTTACGATGTTGGCGATCGAGTCTTCTTGTGGGTAAAACCACATAAGAGTTTGATTAAGTTTGGAAAGGGAGATAAAATATCTCCTAGGTTCATGGGACCTTTCGATATTGTGGAGAGGAAGGGGCTCGTGGCCTATCGACTAGCCTTGCCTGATTCTTTGAGGCGTATGCACGATGTTTTTCACGTATCTGTTTTGAGGCATTATATTAGTAATCCTACCCATGTTATTGACATGAGTTCCTTGCAGGTATCAAATGAGGGGGCACTCACATCTGAGCAAATCTGCATCTTGGATCATCACATTCGATAGCTACGACATCGAACAGTAGACCAGGTCAAGGTCTAGTGAGACAACTATAGTCTACAATCGATGACCTGGGAGGATGCATATGATATGCATTAGTAGTTTCCATTTTTGTTTGATAGATAGACTTATGATACTGTGATACACATTATTTCAGCACTTATATACTGTGAAACTTCGAGATGAAGTTTAGACCAAGAGGGAGGTGTATGTAACGTCCCGCTCTTGTGCACACTGAGCGAACTTATTCTTTGAGGAAATTTTCTTGCAAGTGATCCGGATTATTATACTATAGGTCGTTGATTATGATTATGAGGTGTTATGAATTGATGACATGTTATGTTGCTTTACTGACATAGATAGGTTCTATTGACTCAATTTTCCTGAGTGTGTAGGATTTTGGACCTCGAGGATGCAGAGGCATCGATGAAACCCCTTGGAATCTAGATCGAGTCAGGGAGTGGACTATTGGGATTTTATTATTGTTAATATGACATATGCACATTTGATTAGATGTTATGGTGATTGATTGTATTTCTGACATGATTCATTGATGATGCAGGTTGACGATAACTTGTCGACCGGACTCACATGTGGAGTAAACGGGTCATGCACGACTACCAGAGACGTTGAGGGAGAGGTGTGGATAACAACCTTTCCACAACCTACTAGCACTCCCACCATGGCTCGAACTATAGGTTAACAATTACCTAGTTCGAGAAGACCCACGATGCCGTGAGGGTAGACTACGACAATCACTCACGATGATTCTAAGGGGCACGCAATAAGGCAGGGGCCTTATTCCTTAGAGGCCCTTAGTCTCCCACAAGATCACCTAGCGGAGTATTGACTCCAGGGGTTTCTGATGTCTACCAAATCAGTCAAGAGGTGAGTGGCACCCTTGGAGCACGTAGTGCGTCCTAAAGGGCATGCCATGCAAGAAAAACGGAAAGAGGTGAGTGTCACCCTTGGAGCACGTAGTGCGTCCTGAAGGGCATGTCGCGCAAGGGAAACATAATGAGGCGAGTGGCACCTTGGAGCACCTAGTGCGTCCTGAAGGGCACATCACGTTGTTAAATAATACATGAATAAACCTATATGGCCTTAAAACAAATAATGTGATGAGAAAGATTTAAAACATTTTCCCTAATAAAATGTCGCCCAACCTAGGAAAATAAAATATAGGTCTAAGTGGTACTTGTGATAAAAAAATTATATTTAGGTAAAAATAAAAATAAAAATAATCATCATTAATCATGTGATGAGAAGGGGGTAAGCAATTCAATTAATTTATAAAAATCCTTTGGGGGATAAAATTTAAAAAGGGGAAATAATTGTTTTTTTCTTATGCTAATTAAAAAGGAAAAGGGGAAAAAGATAATTTTCTACACTTGCCAATTTGAGTTTTAAATGAAAAGGGAAAGAGGGAAATTTAAAAGGATTAGGAAAATAGGAAAAAGCGGGAAACATAAAGAGAAAGGGAAACATAAGGAAAAAGCAAAAAGACTAACTTAGTAAGGTATTTTTCATTTAAGAACCTTCTAAATTGAACTCAATTAGTGAATTAGTAAGGGGGTAAGTCATTAAAATGTGTAAGGGAATATGGGGACACCTAGGAGCTATTCTAGGAATGCTTTTAGGTGGGTGAGGGAAATAAGAGTAATTAATTAATAAATGAAATTAATTTTTGGTGCAATGAAGGGGATGGGTGACACATGTTCAGGGAGGATTTTTATGAATTAAATTATTGAACAATAAATTAAATGGGATTTTGGGAAAGTAAATGACTTAGAAACTCTATATAAATGAAGGAGAAGGAGGATGATGGATCTCTTTTGTTATGCGTAATGTTACGCTGCAGAAATTTAGAATTGACTGACTTAGCTTGTGGGAGTTGGGATACTGAGCTCGATGAGGAGTGGTAGCTCGGCCTTGCGAGGTGAGATGGGAGCTAGATGTTCTATGTTTTAGTGTGCATGGCCCCTTTGTGGCTTGGGGGGCTAAGGGGGAAGAAGAGTACCCCTAGCGTTGGCTGGGAGGTACCGGTGAAGTCTCATCAGTCAGCGAGCAGGAGTTGCATGGAGCACGCGGGACAACAACTCAGAGAAGATGACTTGGGATACAACACACTTACTTGATTATGCATGGTAGATTCTTATTATACCTTACACTTTCAATTATGTAGTTTTTTACTGGGTAAGGAAGGTGTTGACTTAGCATTTTATTTGAGAACTTAAATTCCCCATAGCCTTAAGTTCGCTACTTGACTTGATTCCCTTGGAAATTGATCCCTGAATGTTGTGCCTGTCCTATGGTTTTATTGATTTGTGATGAGTTGTGCCTTTTACTTCATCCTTGTCCCTAGATCACCAATCCATGCCTGAGCAGTCGGCTAGGAGTTGGATCAACAATCGTCACTTCGGTCTAAATATACCTATAGATCCTAACGCCTTGCTTTTCTGTGCGTGGATGATGAGCGAAGGATGGATCTGCCCAAATGTCTACCCCTGATGATTGTTCTAAGTTGAGTGATTGTCTTGCATCTTGTTGCGATTTTTTACCTCTGCTATTGTTATTCCTTTCCCTTAGTGAACCACGCATTATCCTCTACACTTCAAGTCTGCGTTTTTAATGCTTCTCCTAGCAATTTACTACATGTTTTTCCTTACTTCTGGTCTGCCATTACTCTATGATTTTACTCTGCATTTCATGCTATTCAATGGCATTTACTCTTTGCAGTTCAACACCCTTAACCACAAAAATTTTAAACTCTGTGTTTTTCTCTTTTATCACCTTTAATGGCAAATTATACCCGGTAGCCTTACCCATGCCATTATCGTGATAGTGCGAAAGTGACACCCCACTTACTCACCTTACCCAACAACTATTCTTGGTGTCTTCATTGTGCATGGTAGCGTTTCCTTTTTCCTGTGTATTGGTTGAGATTTATTATCTTTAGATTGCACCTTTAACATACTTTAGACATTGGATAACAGTTTTTCCTGTGAAGTCTTGTTACTTGTCGATTATCACTGGTAACTCTGCAATTTTTCTTGTGTTAAACTTCTTCTCTTCATGACAGTTGACGACATTCACCCCTGTGAATTAACCCACTACTATTCACTTTACCCACGAATTTACTACTCATATACGATTTTAATGTTTAGAGAAGATTTATTAATCTAAGGCGAATTTAATCCGTTTTGGAAGGCGAATTTTTCCCTACAATTTTCCCATGCAATTTAATTCGTTTTCGAAGGCGAATTTCACCCTGCGATTTTACACACCTGGCATTTTTTTTTCTCCATTGATTACCTGCACGTTACTGGTTAACGAGGGGCGTAATGGTGGGCGTTCTTGTGTGTAATGGTGGAGTTTATTGACAACGTTTTATAACATTGATTTAAAGGGGAAACACTTTATAACAATGATTGAAAACAAGTTTTAAGGCATATGAAACCAGAGAAATAGTTAGGTAGTTGTTTAAATTCAAAACCGTCCACCTTTAAAGATGTCAGGTTATCACAAGCAAAAAGAGAGCTTGTAGGCATGGTCATGTTTGTGTCGGGTGGGTAGTCATTTCTCTCTGTTGTTTTATGCATGTTTCACCCAATGGCTCTGGTGCAAGTGCATGGAGTCAAAGTTTTATGTTGCCTGTCTTGTGGGATTGGTGCTCACCATCAGATGTGTTGTCTAGCTGCAATCGTATTTTTCGTCCTGTTCTAAAAAAAATAAAAATTTCACTTGTTGGCGTCACTTATAGATGTAACGATGGGGTCGTTACAGGATCTGAGATAAACCCTAGGTCTATTGAGAGTTGTAAGTTAGATATCTTTAAATTTGTGCTTGAAACAATGGAAAGTAGTTTGAGGATAGAAATTGAAATATTCAATGGCCAAAATTTTGAGTTTTGGAAGCTTAAAATTGAAGATATCCTTCTAGATCAAGAGCAATGGGAAGCAATTTATTTAGGTACCATTTCAACAGATATGTTGAGGGAAGAATGGGAGAAACTTGAGAGAAGATAAATGAGTATGATTTGACTTTGTCTTGCAGATTTAGTGTTGTTGAATGTCTCAGGAGAAAATGCAGCCAATAAATTATGGGACAAGTTGGGAAGCTTGTACTAATCAAAATCCATGGTAAATAATTTGTTCCTTAAAAAGAAACTGTATCTTCTGAGGATGAGTGATGGGATCTTGATAAATGATCATTTAAATACATTCAATATTGTAATAATCTACTTATGGTTCGTGGATATTAAAATCACTAAGGAGGAGAAATGTATTATCCTATTATGTTCATTTTCGGACTCCTGGGATAGGTTAGTTGCGGCTATAGGGAGTAATTAAACTACATTAGCACTAGAAGATGTGGTTGCATCTCTATTATAAAAATAACATGGAAGGATCAACTAAAGATAAATTGATGGTGAGAGATTGATCGATCGAAAAAGATAAAGACAAATTCTTTGGTAGAAAGTCTAATTTGAAGGGTAGATCTAAATACTTGGTTCAGTTGACAAGAAGATGCTGGAAATGCGGTAAAGCTGGGCATTACAAAAGTGACTGCAAGTCGAAGGAAATATAATTTAGTATGAGATTTGATGAGAAGCAATTGATTGAGAGAAACAATACTCCAGACAAAGGAGGCGATGTGTATCTAGAGTAGACCAGTACATAGTCAAATCAAGATATTTGGTTGATCGACTTAGAAGTGTCCGTTCATATGACACTTCATAGAGAATGGTTTTGCAAATATGAGAGATATGAAGGGGGAGGTGTGTTCTTGGGGGATGACTTGAAAACCAAAATTGTTGGATGGGGAAGAGTCCTACTGATTTTGCAAGATGGTAGCAGTAGAGCCCTTCCTAGTGTGCTACATATTCCAGGTTTGGAAAGAAATCTAATATATTTCAACATGATGACTGATGCAGGTGTGTACACTCTATTTTAGAAGGATATGTGTAAAATGGTAAGGGGAGTGATGGTAATAATAAAATGATTTTGGATTGGATCCCTATACAATTGTTAGGGAATGTTGACTTGACTAGATGAAACATCATTGTTATTCCTAAATTTGAATCAACTCGAATCAACTTAGGCTAAGTTGATACTGACCGACTCTGCTAGTCTTCGTCAAGTCTGTTATCACTCCAGGAAACTCTCCTAGGTTGTATCTCAGAGATGCCTGGTAACTTAACTATTTTTTATAATTATTTTCTCAATAATGGGTGTAGGATTGGATCAAGATGAATATCTAAATCAATGGATTGGATCTTCAATATAGTCTAATTATATTCACATAGTACAAGGCCTTCAAGAGATATTATCATATAGGTTTGTAGATCAAATAGATAAGAAACCAATCAATTAACTAGAACATACATAAACCATATATATGATGGGTCAACAAACTAGAAATGTATGCTTATGATTCTTGTTTAATAATCAAAGGTAATATGATAGTCATCATAGGACATTTAAATAGAGAAAAAGAAATGATTTCAACTCATACGCATAGAATAGAAATGAAAAGAGAGTCTGACAATAACAATGAAAGAAGCTTGCAGGTTGAATATATTTAAGAAAATGTCTTAATCACAATAACAGTAGAGTCTAGAACTCAAATTCGAACCTTTTGTTCATCAAATGTTCTAGGCCTTATAGCCTTTACAAATGGTTTCAAAATCCTAGAATACTGGATCGAATTTTGCCTAAAATAGAAAGTCAATAACTGGCCCAAGAAAATAGGCAAAGATTCTATAAAATAGGCCAATTCCTATCCTTGGATGATGTTTATGTCCTTCAGATTCTTTGGTAGGTGTAGTGAGCCTTCCAAGGCTGCTGGATTTTATGTGATATGAGAGAAGTCTAAAATGACACCTGCTGACAATCAAACAACTTTATATCCCTGAAAATAGCTAACCGATTTTGACCTTTCTTCCTTGTAGAGCATCTCCAAAATAAAAATAAAACTCTTGATAAGGATGTCATTAATTATTGTTTATCGATTGGAACCATTCTTGAGGATTTTGAACAAGGAAAACCTGGATCTATGTAAAATATTAATTTTCTGCCCTATCAGTGCTTTCGATAGCTAGAATAGACATAATTCAGACCAATTAGCTACTGAAAGCTCTGCTTCCGGTGGCTAATGGACAATTGAAATGTTCGCCTAAGCCACTGAAAGGTCTGTTTTAGTGAAATTATCAAAATTTCAAAATACCTTTTGTCTTAGCTCAAAAACGCCTTAGGGATGATATTTTAAGGCTTCTGCATCTTGCTCAAAGACTGTAGGATTGTTGGCTGCCTCTGGTTCATTTCACTGAACTACTACCTCTGCTAGGGTTTTGAGAGTAGCATGTGTTTGAGATTGGTGTTTTGAAGACATATCTTTCAACCTTAAAGCCCTGACCTTTTTCTTCAAACCCTGAGCTACTCTCCATAAGCTGTTGTAATATTTTATAATCTTCTCCTTTTTCTTTTCCTTTATGCTTTCATGTGCCTTTCCAAGGTTGAGTTTCTTTCTGAAAAATTCTTCGACATGGTTTCATATCTGGTTTTAATTACCCTTTCTAGCACTTCTTGTTGAGCTAACTTCTTCTTAAGCTTCTTGATTTTCTTTGATTTACTCTTCTTCACTCTTTTGCTAGATGAGGCATCTGCAACTTGTGGTTCTTGTTCTTCTTGAGGTGTAGGTGATGGAAGGTCTTCATACCTTGTTGTGAATACATCTACATAAACTGAATTTTCATGCCCTGTGGTAACTGAATCTTCGTGCCCTGTTTCAATTTGGTCTTCTTCATCTTCTGAATCTATGTAAGGAATATTATGAATGCTCTTGTTCACTGGGGGTTCTTCGGCCTTATCTGTTTCACTGCTGAAGTTTAGTTTCTTCTTAGTTCTATTAAGATTAGAAGAAGGAGAGGGTTGATTAACTCAAACTGGAGAGATAGCTCTCCTCCTCCTCTTTCCACTTCTGGGAGTAGAAGACTTCTTGGAATGAGGAATCTTTTTTCCCTCTGGTTGTATATCAGTCTAAAAATCATTCCAGAACAAGAAGTAATTCCACTCTTTTCTTCTTCTCTGCAATAGCTCACAAACCAAGATTTTAATTAGACCATGGTGTGATAGTCTACCTACAACTTTATTGGGCTTGGCCTTGACCTGATGAGCCATCTTAGATAAGCTTCTGTGGAGAAAATAGGGCAGATTGAGTGGGTTTCTACCGGTAAAATGATTCATGAGTTTGAAATGGTAAATCATCACCCTATTATATCTGCCTTCGCAAGTTATATAGACCATAATGGATTTTAGTAACTGTTGCCATTTCTCTTTAAGGAAAGACACAGGAATGTCTTTCTTCCATATCAAATCCTTGTGTTATGTTTTCAAGTAAGACTTGAATTCCACATTCTTTGTGACAGTGGTTTTGAACCATTTTTCTCCAGTCCTAGGAAGCTCTGTCACCTTGGCTATGAGGGCTTCATCAACCTCGAATTCATCTCAACTGATGACTTCTTTCATTCCATAGAAATTCAGGGAAAAGGCTTCTGCCACCTGCTGGTGAGAGCTCTGTAATTTTTTACAAAAAATATAGCAACCTGCGTCCCTGAAAAGTTGGCATACCTCTGGGTGCAATTCCAAGTAATTGATATTGTCGAGCTCTTTCCTTAGAGTTGATCCTCCTTTCTTCATCATGTCGCAATGCTCCTATACACTTGCAATTTGAAAATAAGATTTTGGGGGAAAGTTACACAGCGTAGACTTAGGGAGTTTTGGCTCGGCTGTGATAGGGACGAGAAAAATGAGGCGAGCATTAGATCATGGCGCTGATTACAAGGGATGTAAAAGAGCATCTTGTGATTTGAAACAGTCATGGTTGATGACTGTAATGATGAAAGGTATGTAACCATGTAGTTTGATGAAACAACGATCCGAAAAGATTCGCTACATCATGCAGACATTAGCTTGCGGTCTTAAACAATTTCTTCACTTGTCTTTTCGGTGGCTAATTGAAATTATAAAACTTCAAACCCGACGGTTTAAACGTGTGAAAGGACGTGCTGACTCCTCCCTCGATCCTACAATTTTGGTGGCTAAAATAACATTGAATTTCTTTGTTTAAGATGTCGAAAGCTAAGGCTTTCGGTAGCTAAGAAGCACCTAAGCCACCGAAACCTGAGATTTGACTTAAATCAAATAAAAACTAAAAAAAATGTTTATCTAACATTATTACATGCATAAAGATCTCAAAAATAAGCTTTAAAAAATAAAAAATATATTTTTTAAAAAGACATCCTATCACCTAAAGTGAAATAACTCGATTGATTTGTTTGAGGAGATAACATTGGATCCTATTGGGGGTGAAGCCTCCCTGTGAGGTTTCAAGAACCACAGAACCAATGCCTTTCTTGTAAGACAAAAATTTCAAACCTATGTACTAGTGTTTCCATTAGGCATGGAGTTATTTTGCAAAAACAAAAACCAAAAATAAAATTTACAATGGAAAGGCTTTGAAGCCTTAGATAAAATATAGTTTCAGAAAATGCCCATTTACTAGGCCACCAATCATTTCTTCACCTTCCAGAATTTGCAGAATGAAGGTGTTGTTGTGTTGTACTTGAGTTATCCTGAAAGGACCGGTCCACAAAGAGTCAAACTTGTCGTGCTTGCCTTTATCTTGTCCGAGAGCATCCCATTTCAGAACCCAGTTACCAACCTGAAAGTTGTCCACCTTTTCTTTTCTATCATAAGTATCCTTGATCCTCTTTTGATGAGATTCTGATTTATCCACCAATTGATCTCTGACTTGCTGCAATTCTACCAAGTCAAGCATTCTTCTCACCATATCATTTGATTCAATTTGTTCTTCCTGAAAGAACTAGCCGAATGGGGAAAATGGCATATGTTCCATAAACCAGTTTGAAAGGAGAAGTTCCTATAGATTTATTGATAGTCACTCTGTTGGCCCAAAGAGAAAACTTTAGTTTAGAATCCCAACTCCTTTGATTCTCCTCCAACAGCTTTATGATGATTCTGACTAGACTCTTATTGGATGACTAGTCAAGGCCATTGCCTTGAGGGTACTAGGAAGTAGAGTGTACCAATTGAATGCCCATTGACTTACACATGTCAACCAATGCATCATATTTGAAGGCTACTGCATTATCTGTCACCAACCTTTTTGGGAAACCAAATCTGATCAGAATGTTTTCATAGAAAAACTTCATGACGACCTAATGAGTGGCATTTATAGTGGGGATTGCCTCTATCCACTTGGTAAAATAGTCAGTGGCTACCATGATCCACTTATGATAACCACTAAATGAAGGATTAATCTCACCTATGAAATCTAAGCCCCACTATTGAAAAGGACCATTCACTATAATATGTCTCAGGGGTAGAGATTTTAGTTGCTACTCCCCTGTGAATCTTTGGCACTTATCACAATATTTCACAAAGGCACACACATATGAAAAAAGAAAAGGCCAATAATACCCAACCCTTAGGATTTTATGAGTTGTGGTATTCCAGTAATGCTGGCCTCCACAAATACTCGAATGAAACTGATGCATGACTTCAGCTGACTCATCTTTGTCTAAACATCTCAGTAGTAAACCAGAAGGATCTTTCCAATACAAAAGATTATCATTAATGCATAATTTAATTGCTCTGAGCTTAAGGACTCAAGCTTGAGTCATGCTAAGTTCAGGAGAAACCTCCAACTTATGTAAAAAATGGACAATACCTGAATACCACTCACATGAAGACAAATTCTCGACCACCTGTTGGATGTCATGTTTCTCTTCTGCTGCTACCCCTTGTCTGCAAACTTGCTGAACTTTCCCAAATGAAACTTATGTCTAAAAGATCACAGTTCTCTTCTATCATGAGCTTGGAAAGGCCTTGGCCTTTTACCAGCTTGGTGGGCTTCACTTTTATGTCAAACTCAATCAGCTTTGTGATCCATTTAGGTCTCTTTCCATCAATATCAGGTTGGGTCAAGACATCCTTCACAGAGGCTGAAGGAACATAGGCAACAACCTTTGCATGGAGGATATAAATTATGAAAGGTTTTAATGACTTAATGAGGGCATAGGCTTGTTTTTCTATAGGATCATACCTTCTTTCAACATCCCTGAGTGATTTTCTGAAGAAATCCACTCGGTGATCAAGACCTTCATCATCTTTTTGTAACAAGACTGCTACCACTGTGTCATAGGAAGAAAAAGAGAAAATATAGAAATTCTTGGTGTAATCCAGACTGATTAGAGTAGGAGATTCCATGATAACCTATTTGATATCCTGAAATGAACTTCTTGCATTGTCTGTCCATTTTATCTCAGATCCCTTTTTTAGCATGGAGGTTATATGTTTCACTAATTTAGCGAAATTAGGAATAAACCTTCTGATAAAATTGATCTTACCAAGTAGGGATTGGATATCCTTCTTTGACCTTGGTATGGACAAATTTTGAATTGCTTCCACCCGAGATGGGTCAATTTTCACTCCCTCTACTGAAACAATGTGGCCTAGGAGCTTACCCTTCTTGAGAGCAAATTGAGACTTTTTTGGGTTCAGCAAAATCCCAAACTGTCTGCATTTCAAAAATACTCTTTTCAGATGCTTTAGATGCTCTTCATGACTGCTATAATAAATTGTGATATCATCGAGATAGATGAGGACAAACTTGTCCTTCTCTCCCAAAAATGCTATGTCCATGGCCCTCTGAAAAGTGGCCCCAACATTCATTAGTCTAAATGGAATATTGGCGTACATGAAGGTACCCCAAAGAGTAGTAAAGGCAATTTTTTCTTGGTCATCAGGGTGTACAGAAACCTGCTTATAGCCTGAGAAGCCATCTAGGAAAGACATGACACTAGCTCCTGAAATTCTTTGCAGCAAGTGTTCCATCTTGGGTAGGGGATATTTTTCTTTCTTGGAACATTTATTTAGGTTTCTAAAATCAATGCATAATCTGATCTCACCATTTTTCATTCTCACTATTACTAGGTTTGCAATCCATTTAGAGAATCTCAGTGGAATTATGATTTTGGCATCGAGGAGCTTTTTGATTTCGTTTTCAATTATAGGAAATAAGAGAGGACTGATAGGTCTCATCTTTTGTCTGAATGGGATGGTGTCTTTCTCCAGGGGAATCTTATGTTGAATGACATTAGGATTATAGGTTTTCAGATCACTATATTTCCAGGCGAAAACATCAGCAAATTCCTTCATAATGCTGCAATATTCTGACCTCTGATCAGCAGTTAATTTAGTGGACAGATTTATGAATTTAGAATGACTCTAGCTTCCTATATTGTGCTCATGGACAACAAGATCCTTCTCCTTATTATCAGGTTTGTAAGGGACATTGTTTTGGTCAAAAAGCTTCTCAAGAGGCATCAAATCCCTAGGTATATAATTTTTTGGCAGCTGAACAATATCATGTTGGCCCATTTTTCTCTTCAACTTAGGATTTTTGGATTCCCCTACAATTTGATTTTCCTGGTCAATATGCATATCAGAAAATTCATCTACAACTTGGAGAAATATACTAAGCTCATCATCATCTTCAAAAACTTTCCAATATTTGATATTGTTGGGCAGGGATGGTCTATATTTGACTTGGATTTCATAATTCAGTCTAGGAGGCATGGGAGGAATGAACATACTGGTTGAGATAGCAAGGGAATCAACTAGGTGATTCATAGCTTTGGGTATATAAGAAATATAAAAAATGGAAAAAGAGTCCCTGAGTTTCCATACCTCATCCCTATAAGCTTTCAACCTAACATGTTTTGCTTGGAAAGTACTGTTCACTTGTTGTATAATGAGATATACATATCCAAACACCTTTATACCTTTGATTCCCATCTCTTTGGCATAATTTAAACCCAACAACAAAGCCTCATACTTTGCTATATTTTTAGTAGTCTTGAAATCAAGTTTAAAAGACAAATGAATAGCCTCCTTTGAAGGAGAAATCAAAACTACACTTGCACCTGTTGAGTCTTTGGTACTGGCACCATCAAAGAACATGCTCCAGATAGGAGTACCCTCTGCCATAGTTTGCTGATAAGTAGGCTTTGTGAGATGCAAAGGATCTGGATAAAAATCATCTATTTGTAGAATGCATGCCCCAAAGTCTGTTTCCAATGCATAAATGGGATGATTTACATAACGTTTCTCATCACTAATGATGTAGGCAAGATGATTCTCTCTGTAAAGTCTCTTTACCTCTCCTCCAAACACAGAGACTGTGGCATATGAAATATCCATTTTTAGGGTACCACCTATCCTTTTTCTCCATGAACGTGACAAGAGGAGGCCAAACTTGGGTGGGATATCAGCCACTACAACATCCATTACCATGCTTCTCATTGGAAGCTAGGCAAGGTTTATGAAAAGGTCTTTTATGAAGCTGAGGCATCTGACTTTCCTAGAGTCAAAAGAGAAGATATCATGGTAAGGTTTTGTGATGTCAACCCCAAGCTCATCCATCAGTTCTTTAGGAATAAGATTGTGTGATGCTCCGGAGTCAAGCAAGCAGTTGTGAAGGATCTTGTCATGGACATTCAGGGATATGTAGAAGGGTGGAAAAGAATCCTCTCGGTCCTCAACCATAGGTCCTATAGGCATTATGGGCTTATCATCCTGAAGGTTTACATAATCAACGACTATGGGAGTCTTTGGTTGAAGGGACTTGAGGATAGCATACTTGAATATGTCATTCTTCATAAGTTCATTCAATGGCATAGGTATTTTTACCTTCTGAATTTCTGATTCGAAATTAAATGAATATGATATTTTGTCGGAAGGTCTTACCTCATTAGAGGGAGATTTGAGGGACACCCGTTCCTTAGCTTGGGGCTGCAATGGCTTCTACTGCTATTTTGTAGGAGTGGGGATCTGCTTTGCAGCAACAACAAGCTGCTTCACAACAACATCTTTATTTTTTCCAGGAGTAGCAAGCAATGGCTTTGAAGCAGCAGTCTTAGATCTTAAATTATAACCTGGCTGATCATCTGTCTGATAAAAATATTCTTCAATGCTTGTCTCATTAATATGCTCACTCATGAGGGTCTCCTCATAATCTGTTTGTGTTAATAAAGAGGAATTAGCATCGTCCTCGAAACAATTGATGTCATCTTCTTCTTCAATTTCACCATGAGATAGCTCTTGCTCTTCTTCTAGGACAACATTTTGGAAAGGTGGCCTGATCCTTTGGTCTTCAGCTGCATTCTTGTCTCTATGAAGGATCTGGACCTGCTGGTTGTTCCTTCTACAAGGGAATGCATTGGGATTCCTAGGAGCATAGGCATTAGGCTCTTTACTTCTTGCTGGTCACTGACTTTGAATTTTCAGGTTTGACATCTCTGAGGTCAAGCTGTCCAACATCTTGGCCATATTTTCCATTTTGGTATTTGAAGAAGAAGGAGGATCAACATATGACTTCTTTCTCTCAAATTTTCCTTTAATTTTCTTGGATGCCATAATGTTAGATTCAACCTCAAGAGAAGCATCTTGCATTAAAGCGAGTGTGGTTGACCTTCTTTCTCTAAGGATTAAGAAAAATTCTGGATCGAAGGCAGAAGAGTAAGTAATATTTGCTGATGCGTCAGTCGGCTTGATCTCTGCACGGATATTGCCAAACATCTTATTGAATCTTTTGGTGAAGTCTGAGACAGATTCACCATTTTCCCTTCTTAGATTTCCAAATTCAGTAATATAATACAAGAGGTCTCTTCTTTCTCCCCAATTTTTCAAAAACACTTCATCTAATTGCTCCATACCTGCCACTGAATTAGTTGGCAGTTCCTTGAACTACTTCCTAGCTTGACCATCCAAGCTCTGCACAAAAATTCTGGTCCAAACATCTTCATCTGAAATGTTAATGTTCTCAGCATAGGCATAGAAAGCCTCTATGTGTTCTTCAACAGTATAATCTCCCGATCTAGTAAAATTGGGCATATATTTATGATAATCTCCTGTTGGCATGGCTGATAAGGGACTAGGAAAAATAAGAGGAGCATATCTATTGGCTAAGATATGTTCCATTTTTGTCAAAGGAGTAGCCATGGAAATCTTGGGGGTTGATGCAGAGGAATAAGTTTCTGTAGATGACGGCTGATATGGGATAGGTGGGACTATGGAAAATGGTGGTCTTACTTCACTGAGGAATGAAATGGAAGCACTGGTAGAATGACTACCCTAGAATGTGGTTCCTGAATAAGGTGGGAAATAAGAAGCTCTGTAAAACTGGCTGAGCAGTAAGGCTAAGTTTTCTTCACCCTTAGAGGAAAGATATTGTAAAATATCTTCAAGAACGAGCAAACTGGTATGAGCATGGAAACAACTTTTTGCAGGTTCAGTTTGTGAAGAATTCAAGGAAGAGGAAGAATCCTCTTCTTGGATAGATTCTACAACTTCTTCTCCTAAGTTGGATATAGTAATATTCTCATAAATAGGATCTATAACATTAGAAGAAATTGAAGGCTCATCACCCTTCAATCTTTCTGAAAAAATTACAATTTTCTGAGAACTAGAAGTTTCAGTAGAAGTGGATTCGACAAGAGGTTCTCTAGATACAAATGAAGAAGTCTTTCTTGAAATACCTGGTCTACATGCTCTTGCAGATATGGAAGTTTTTCTTTGCAATGATTTTCCACTTCTGATGATCTTCTCAGGGTCAGAAACTAGTGTTGCTAGTGGCCTTTCTTGGTTTTCTCTGGTATGAGCCCTTCTCGGAGCCACTTCATTCCAATGGAGTCGCCAGATAGATGATTACAACCGAAAATGTGTCCAGACTTTGTCTATCATCAAAGTTGGATCTATGTCGTCTCCCAAGGAAGTAGAGCTTCAATCTCTATTCCCTGACAATGACACCAATTTGTTATCACTCCAGGAAACTCTCCTAGGCTGTATCTCAGAGATGCCTGGTAACTTAACTATTTTTTATAATTATTTTATCAATAATGGGTGTAGGATTGGATCAAGATGAACATCTAAATCACTGGATTGGATCTTCAAGACAGTCTAGTTATATTCACACAGTACAAGGCCTTCAAGAGATATTATCAGATAGGTTTGTAGATCAAATAGATAAGAAACCAATCAATTAACCAAAACATACATAAACCATATATATGATGGGTCAAAAAACTAGCAATGGATGCTTATGATTCTTGTTGTGCCTCTTTTGTCACCTAAATGAGCAAAACAGAGGTGCTTACAAGCTTATTTGGGTTAGCTAAGAAAGACAATAGTAAATGAAAGGGTTAGAAGAATACACATAAAAGACTAAGCTAAGAATTAAACTAGGAAAGGAAAAAACAATTAAACTATTGTGCATAAGGACATAAGAACAAGAAACAAACAAGACTCATATCACAAATGGAAAGGATTATATTAGTGAAAAGAAAACACCAAAGAGAAAGGGGACTTTGGGTCCCTTCTTCCTCCAAGGGAGGGCTCTTGGACCCCCAAGATTGAGCTCTTCTTACAACTTGAAAACTTGAAATAAATGGTGAAAGAATCCCAAGCTAACCCACTCAAAAGGTGATGTGGATTGCCCAAATGAAATGGTACTAGTATGCTCTTGATGAGAAAAGAGGTTTCCCCAAGAGAATAGCAGCAGCATAACCTTGCAAATGAATTCCTTGAAAATGTAGTGCACCCATGGCCTTGTTTCATAGCACCACTTTGAGGTATTGTGCAACCAAATTTTAGTGTGAAAAGGGGTTGTTTAGGGCACCTTTAGGCCTTTGACCAGCCACCCAGCCAGATCCAGCCAAGATTTGGATGTCAAATCGACTTGGAAGTTGAACTAGAAGTGGGTGGGAGGCTGACCAACATCATAAATGCATCGTTCTCAGGTGTGCATGGCTTTTAGCATCCACAATCATGCATCGTGCACATGTGCACTTTTCCTGTGTTTCTTGATGGCGCATGTGCGCACGCACCCTATATAGTCATAGCACATCTTGATTTTATAACTGGTTGTATAGTTTTGGACCTTTTGGAAATGATTTTTTGGTAATTTTGGTCCATGGGTGAACTCATAGCTGTTTGAAGATGCTGGATTCCTGTAACCATTTGCGGATGAAATTTCAGTGATAACAGATTCCCCCTAATGGATGAGCTTAGGAGCATACAGATAGCTGAAATTCATCAATGTTTCTTTTATTGAGAGTACCGTTGTAAGAAAGAGCGATAGTGAGAGTATAAAGAGTGACCTATTGGAGGGACAAGGGAACCTGTAGGACCCAACCTTTCGCAAGGTGTGGAAAATAAATTGTGTACAAACGAGGGAGGCATGCCCCATGCTCGTGTCATGTAACTCACAAAAGGGTGTTGTACAGTAAATGAAGCTGTGTGTTGATGTAGAAAAATGCAGCGCCCTTGAGGGAGGTTTTGATAAAGACATAGGACAATTCTGATGAGGAACAATACTCTAAACAGTAGGAAATGACACCTGTAAGAAGTATCATGGATTCTGTGGGCATTGATAGCCCAACAAAGTTTAGAGATATTCGGAAAATATAAAAAAACAATTGCAATAGTCGCAAAGTAAGACCCACTGTAACATGAGAAAGTATTGAAGTTGAATGTTATGGGTGTCAACGACAGCAGAGAGAAATGATGGTTCTCCCTATTTCGTCTGAGACTACTCATTGTAAAGGTAATGAGAGTCAAGATACTGTCATCCTTCTAGAAACTGTGCTGATGTCGACAAAAAGGGAGACACGACTCGAGGAAGCAAAGGGCTTCGTGAAATCCACTAGGTGAGGTCAGGAACTGAGGAGGTACATGGATGAAGTCAAGATGCGTGGAGACTCAATACTTCCCTTGGTTGGGAATATATGCGAAGTATAAGTGGCCGCAACCGTTCAACTAGGTTGAGTGTCAAGGGGACAACGAGATGTGGGATCAGTTGTGCCAAAGACAGGACAAAGTGAACAAACTCAGAGAGTAGAGGTAGGTGGCCTGTTGGATACTCAAAGTTTATGGACGATGTCAACAAGAGTAGGTGATAAGGAATTCCCCAACCAAGGGTGACATGGGTTGCGTTTTCCAAAAAGGAAGAAGGTCACCAAAGGTGATGATAAAAAGCTATGTAAGATGCTAGAAACAAAGTATTAATTACAAAAAGAATTAAAAAATTAGTGGGGATAATAATGCAGATACAGAAACGGGTGCCCCAGTGTAACATGGCTTGGCCTGAGTTTGGTGCAAGTTGGTTAAAAAACAAGTGGAGGGTTGGGGCCCCATAGGCGTGTTTCTGTAGTAGGGAAATGTATAGAGGGAAATTTGAAGATGGGCAAACCAACGGTGGATAAAATGGATGGTAAATGATTCTGCGGGAGTGCAATCAAAATAAAACCATGAGGAAGTTCCCTTAGAGTCCGTTGGGTAGGCTAGAAAAATGAGGAGGAGTATGTGGTTAATTCATGACATGATGTAAGACTATAGGGACTCACATCCCTAAAGGTTGAAACAACATGAGTGTCAAAGTGCCAAGGGGGGATATGAATGGGACAACTCATGTGGGGGAGAGTGTTACTAGGTGACAGTACCCAAAATGCAGTGGAGGTGACAGTACTGCAGAGCTGGATATAGGGACCCTAAAGGCAAATTTCAGAGGGTGTGACTGGAGATGCAATTGAGATTTAGAGGGAATGATTACATGCCAATGTCAATTATATACCTAAAGGGGTCACGCTGGTGTGTGATGACCAAGTACCTGTAAACATGACAACCAAATACCCAACGTGAACAATATATGAAGATAATCGAGCATATAATCGTTTATTTGATAATTTTGAACATGAGCATGCGTACCTGAACGGGGTATGGAAAAATGGCTCCCCGGGGGCTAAAGATGAAAAATGGCTTGGGGACTGTCTTGATGTAGATGACAGGGTGTTGATCCTGTGGCTGAAGACGGATTGAAAAATGGATGCTCGGAGCTCCTAGAATTGAGTCTATAAGTTTGGAAAAAAGGGCCTATATATAGCTATGGGGCCCACATTGCCACCTCATTTGTATTTTCTACTATAGTGGTTAGAGAGGAGATTGCAGAGAAGATTAAGAGATTCCAGGAGTGCAAGGAAGCCGATCCGAGAGGTGAGAGAGTCAGGTTAGTGGTCTCATCCTCTTGTACAATAGTTAGGTGTCAATTTTTGGGTAGGACCATACGGATGGTCGTACGATGGATTTTTAGGGTTGTGGCCCCCCAAATACGTAGATGATCGATGGAGACCTATGCACGAATGTGCGACTGTAATGGGAAAAACCATGCAGGGGGGGGAGTTATTTGGGAAAACATGCGCGCATGGGGTGCATGCATGTCTGAAACATAACCGCGCATATGTGCGCGGCTGTGTTGCTGACAGTTGCGCATGAGTGCGCAACTGTGTATTGAACAAGCGCGCACTGAATGTGCGCTTGTGGGATTAATAGGCACGCATACATGCATGCCTGTGGGGTAAATAGGTGCACTTGGGTGAGCACCTATGGGTAAAATAGTTGTGCCTTTGAGGCAAAGCTAAGGGTGAGAAAAATTATCTCCCCCTTTTTTTTCTTTTTTTTTTTGGGAGATTTTGGTGTTTTTGTGATGGCTGATCAAGTACTGTATATGTGGATGCAGGTGATCATTTGGGATGATGTTGATCCATTGGAGAGAGAGGGACTGGGACCGAATGAGGGAGGCCGTGAGCAGGGATGATTTTAGAGGCTAAATTTCGCTCACGAGCTAATTTTCCATGGTTTTTCCAAAAAGGAGATTCGCTATTTTAAAAATGATTTGCCCAAATTCTATAGGATAAAATTATTTTACCTTAAAAATCGCCAAAATTTTATAAAAACTATATAAAATAATTAGAAATTCGAATATTTTTACAAAAATATCGCCAAACATTTATAGTTGACATATGAAGGATTAGTAAGATTCGCCAAAGTTTCTACATTTTAAAGTAAATTTCCATCCTTAAAATCATCCCTAGGTCCCATAAGGGATGAGGAGCCGACGATTCATGGTGCTTTAGCGGCCTGTGGGTTGTTGAAGTTTTTTGAGGGCCCACTATTGAGGGCACAGGAGTATCTGCTGCAATTCCTGCTCTCAATGTGGAGTTTGGAGTTGCAGTGGTTTATTGTGCCTGGGGAGCACTTGGCATTCTCTGCTGAGGAGGATGTCTATTTTCTGACCGGGGTCCCTTTTCGGGGAACCTTGCTGTCGGCTGAGCCGATGGTAGTTGGAGAGGGGTAGTTGGCTACCCTTGCCCAGACATATTGTTCGGGAGAGGATTTTATGTCTGGTTCAGTGGTGAGGATTGGGGTGATGGATGACCTGGTATATCGTTGCATGGTAGCGATGGTTGTAAGGTGGTATTTCAATTCGCTGATTCCCCTTGTCATTTCCTTCCCACACAACTTGAAACTCAACTTTTGTCGATTATGCCCATTAGTGCGATCACCATATTCCCACATAGTGTCCAGAGCTTTCGACATTTTCAGATAGCAATGATTAAACCTAGGGAAAAAAAAGTGAAAATCAAGATTCAAAAATCAAAATACTAAATGCCACAGATACAAAAACAGATATAGATTCTAAATAAATGGTAGATCTCCCACAATCCACTAAACATGGTTTACCAATGTTATACAGAGGCAATGGTTTATCAGTGGTGGACATCTGAGAATCATGCAGCGAGCACTAGGGGGTGAGCATTTCGCCTGGGGCCTGATGCTGTACGCCAAGATGGTGGGACAACTCACCAAGTGTTGAGTGGCCGACTCAGGGGATTTTGCCTTTGGATCTATCCTGGTGGCTTGGTTTTTAGAGAGGGTGCCGATGTTGCACCTGAGAGTTTTGTTAGACCCGCTGGGAGCGCGAGAGCTGCGACTGCAATGATGGTCGATGATTTTGGTTTGTCTTGGGGGTGGGGAGGGTGGCCACTACTTCATGGTCGAGGTTGCATAGGTGTGGAATCAAATGTCATAGATCATATTGTAGTTTCCGTACAGTGGGATAGATTTCCGTGATGACCCTGAGATGATATTGCCTCCAGGAGAGGTATTCGATCATCGAGGTACGATGTGTTGGTTGTTGGTTTTGTTGATTTGTTTTTTATATAGTATAGCATATGGTTGATATTTGTATGGATTCTAATACTATCATGTATTTTTTTGTGTAGATGTGGGACCGCGTGGATGAGAGGTCGAGCTGATCAGAGCGCCAGCCCGCCAGGGGCCTGTGAGACCACCGTGGGGAGAGTTGCGATCAGGGGAGAGGCGATGTCGAGAGGATGTTGGGGTGAGGCCCGGTGATGATGATAGAGTGGCCCGAAGATGCTGTTATGATGACCCCAAGGAAGGTCCATCACATGCTCCGCCGGCCGAGGCCGGCGAAGAGTTTGATGATTTTCACCGCTGACTAGAGGTGGTTCTACAGGGAGTGCCCGAGAAGATGTGGGTGCGGATCCAGGATGAGGGGATCCTGGAGGATTTTATTGCGCTGCTGGTGGAGTCGCAGACCTTGATCCACAGAACAACTGTAACCGGAGCTGCGATGACTAGACGGTTGCCTCCGGGACCTGAGGGAACTGGAGTTGGTGGGGTACCTCTGCCAGAGGGAGGACCTGGTGCTAGAGCACTAGAGGCACCCTGAGGGCTGCTAGATATGTAGTTGTGTATTTGATATATGATGGTGAGCCCATTTTGTATAGTTGTGACATCCAGTTTTGTATTTGGCAGGGATGAGGTGATTCACCTGCCTACGGGTGATGTACTATTTTTGTAAACACTTTATGACATGTGGACCGATANGGATCTTTGTGTACATGTGTGATGTGTTTGTTGTTGATGAATTTTTTTTTTTTTGATGTAGTGGATGATGTCTAATCTATATGTTGTGACAGACTGTTGATTGTTTATGTGTATGTGAAAATGTCTTGATGTGATATATGCCAATCTAGTATAATGTTAGCCATGATATCTGCTATTTGATTGAATTGTCTTGGGATATGTGTAAATGTAATGGAATCAAAATGTCGAAATAAAAGTATAACCTGGAGGTATTTGTGAAAGAGGCAAGGATCACAGACACAAGATACATTGTTGAGCTGGAGGACGACAAGTTGGGAATCTAATAAGATGCTAAGGTGACGAATATGGCGATGATTGGCCTCAAAAAGGAGACCATTGATGGTGGTGTACTCTGCTTGATTTTTGGTGGCTGAGCCTAAACATATGCTGCTGGTGTGGAGCAGGTCATGTGAAGACGAATAGAGGGCCCAAGCAGGCGAAGCAAGATTCTGTGTCCAACGACTAGTTTCGTTAGTGTAACTGATGTGGTAGGTTGATAGAGGTGGCATATGTCAATAACACGAGTGATAGATTAGATGGGAGGTATGGATAAAAGAAGACTAAAAACTCTACAAAAGACGTACAAAAAAGAAAGAGCCTAGTGTAGTATAGCTATGCTCAGGCGTAAAATTTCTTTAAGTACAACCCGTTGATGGGTTCATTGAGAGGATGGCCTTCGGGGGAGGCCGATATGTATGCACCTTTAGTGAGGCAATGTTGGATAATGTACGGTCCATGCCACAAGGACTCAAATTTTTAATGGCCAAGGGTATCATGAGCGATATCGTAAGCGAGGACGAGGTCTCCTTCATTAAATGAGTGAAGGTTAGGTGGCCTTTGATCATTTTTTGGCTGCTTCATTGTTCTGTAATGAAGATCGACGATATTCATCTAGGGATTCTAAGTTCAACAAACGCTGCTCTATTGGGGCGGTGTCGGGTAATATCTCAATAGTGGTCCATAAGGTGGGAATTTCGCACTGATGGGAAGAGTGGGCTCAACCCCGTGGATTAGATGAAAATGTGTGAAACCAGTGGCAGTTTTGACTGTTGTGCGATAAGCCTAGAGTGCGAAAAATAACATATGATGCCAATTGGTTTTATTTTTGTTAACCATGCATTGCAACAGGTTTTTAAGACCTTGTTAATTGCTTCTACCTGTCCGTTGGACTGAGGGTAGTATGGTGAGGAAAACTCGTGGGAGAAGCCTAACCGGAATGAGAGTTCCATGAAAATCTCATTCTCGAAATGTTTCCCATGATCGGAGACTAGTTGGAGTGGTACTCCAAAGTGGGATATGATGTGGTTAAAGAAAAAACGCATTGTTGTGTCAGCGGTGTTGTTGAAGGTAGGCATGGCTTCATCCCACTTGGTAAAGTAATCAACTACAATGACTATGTATTTGTGTCTGTTGCTGGACGTAGGGTTGCAAGTCATGAAGTCGATGCCCCATTTACAAAAGGGACCAGCGATGATGACTGGGTGTAGAATATCAGGTGGTGCACATGCTTTGTTGGTGTAAAGCTGGAATTTATCACATTGTTTCACGGCATGGATGTAGTCGTGAAATAATGTAGGCCAAAAGTAACCTGCACAGATGATTTTCTGAGTAGTGGATAGTCCTGAGAGATGGCCTCTGCAAGCTCCATTGTGGAAGTCGTTCAAGACTCTGTCAGCCTTGTCAATGGTTAAGCATCGATGGAGTATGGTGTCGATTCCTCTCCAATATAATATGTCCCCGATAAGGATATAGTGAGGTGCCTAGGGACGAATACGACGATGATCATCTCTGGAGAGGTGGTTTCCAAATTTTTGTGTTCAGAGATAGACAAGAATATCACCATACCAAGGGTCATCTGAGGGGATTAAAAAAATATGTTCATCAGGGAGGTTGGTATTGACCGGTGGACTGGTAGTGTCGGAGGGAAACGTCATGATAGGTTTGGTGAGGATGAGAGCTTTCTTGCTCTTGGGTGTTGAAAATTTGAGATCCTATTCCTTAAGGATGAAGATGCATCGAGAAAATTTATCGTTAATTTGTCGATGACTGAGCAAGTATTGCATGGGGTGGAATCTGCGATGACTTTGGTAGTTCGAAGCAGAATGTAATCGTGTAATTTCTCGACGGCGAGGACAACTGCGAGGGCTAGCTTTTCTTCATGATTGTACTTCAAGGGTGTTCCTAAAAGGTTTTTACTAATGTAGTAAATCACATGCTCACAGACATCATCCCCTATTTGGACGAGCACTCCTACTACTGAAATGACTGAGGCTGATATGTAGAGGAGATAATCGTGGTTATAGTCAGGTGGACTAATCAACAGTGTGTTGGAGAGAGCTGCTTTGAGATCGTCAAAAGAAATTTGGGCATGTTTATCCCATTGAAATGGGATATCGTGACAAAGTAAGAAAAGGAAGCCATGTGCATGGGTAGCATAATCTAGGACAAAGCGTCGTAAAAAGTTGGCTTTACCTTGAAGGCTCTATAGTTGGCGTAAATTCCGTGGGGGTGTAATTTCTATGATGGCTTGGACTTTGAGGGGGTCCACAGTAATGCCACATTGGGAAACTATGAACCCAAGAAGGCACCTAACAGTGACGTAGAATATGCACTTGAGGGGGTTCAAGCAGATATTGTACTGACGACACCTATCCAATCGAGATGCTGAGTGAGTTTCTTAGATCGAGTGGTGAGGTCGTCTAAGGATGCAAGGATGATATGAGCCAGATCATGAAAAACGTATGTCATAGCCCATTGGAAAGTGGAGCTGACATTCTTGAGGCTGAATGGCATGACACGATACGCAAAGGATCCCCAAGGGGCCGTGAATGTGGTTTTGTACTGATCGGTGGGGTGAATTTGGATTTGGTTGTAACCAGAGAAACCGTCCATGAAGGAAAAAACCTCGTGACCTGTGCAATCATCAATTATTTGGTCGATGAAGGGTGTTGGAAAGTTGTCTTTGGGACAGGCGTGATTGAGGTTGTGAAAGTATGTACAGACACAAATAGTGCCCTGTTTTTTGTTAACAGGGACAGGGTTGGAGACCCATGATGTATAGGCTATGGGGTAAATGAATCGTACAATGCATAGTTTGTCAATCTCGACTCTGATGGCTGCTTCTTTAGATGGGTGTAACAGTCATTTTTTTTGGCGGACGGGTGTGATATCAAGCCAGGTGTCTATGCGATGTTCTACAATAGAGGGATCAAGGCCAGGCATCTCTGTGTATGAACAGGTGAAAATGTCCCGGTATTCCTAGAAAAGGGATTTGTAGGTGGTGATTTCTTCTGGAGAACATGTAGTGCCAATGGTGATTTCCTCAAGAATTCCATATTTGATGGAAATATCTATTTTGATGGTTGGGGATATATTGGCCATATTGCCTTCCTCGAAAGCGTCGGGGGCATGGATAGGGTGATTGAACCAATCTATATTCCCTGATGGGTGTTATCAGATAAATCAGTAGGTGCCGAAACTAACAGATCTCCCTAGATCCACCTAGATCTAGAACAAAATAGGACAGGACACGACTCTTTCCCTAAGTTGTAGTCATTGAATCTACTAATAAGAAGGAATGAGTGACATACCTTTATATCGCTTCCTTAGGTCTCTATTGTTCCCGCTTCACTCCGATTCTCTTGTGACGTCAAGTCCATGACAACACAAACCAACCAAAGTGAAGATAACAAAGTATATTCAATGTCAACCTATGCATATGATCAAGGATTTACGCAATAAAATAAGAATGATTTTATGGGAAAGGGACATGCCGCTGTATTATATTAAATGAAAGTAGAAGATACAACCTGATCACCTTGATGTCGCAAGCTTCCTTTCAGTGACCCTTGGTTCCAACACACACACTTGCTCTGAACTTGCATGAAGAAGATCCAATACCTCTTGATAGACCAAATAGAGTCTTCAAGCTTCTGTCCAAGTAGGGTTCTTCACACAATTCTTTCACCAGTTCTTCATTCAATATTGCTTAACCTTTTCCATGAGAAACCTTTCAATATATAGGAGAAGGAGGGATGGTTACATGGATGAGGATGATCCCACCAAATCTGAGAAGTAAGTAGGATGCCAACGATGCGAATGCCAACTCATTTTCTAGAAGATCCCCTTCTAGAACCTTCGTGACATCTTCTCCTTTCCAAGCTTAAAAATAGGTTCGCACCCTATCTATGGAACATATTGTGAACAATTCACACCCTAAGTGTGGGTGGTCTGTGAGAATGAGGGATTCTCGGCACCCTGTAACATAGGAAGCCTATGAACTCATCTTAAAAATGTGTTTTTTGGAAGAAGACAACAGTTACTTTTCTCAGGAAAAAAGTCTTTGTGGGAGCCTGAACACATCCCTTGTAGAGGCATTACTAGAGTGACCAAAATCATGTGTAACAGAATGCCCCCCAAAGTATGAGGCTAGAATCTATGACAGTTGAAATACTTTGTAAACTGCGTATGTGTGTCAGAAACAAGGAGCACACTTAATCGAAAACCTGTAAACAATCAAGCATCTGCAGAATATAATACCAGTTCCGAGGTAAGCATTCCCATGCTCAGATCACAAATGAATGGAAACATAGCTCATGGCCACCAATCATACACCATGGATCCATGCCGTCAAAACACTACATAGCCACCATGAATACACTGTGGATCGATGCGAAAAGACTTATTAAGACGACATATCCACATGACATACAAAGTGGATCTATGTGCTGATACAAATCATACATACTCCATCGCAGACTGGATAAAAAAAGATGAGACCCAGGGTCTTCAATCCCGTCACCTGAAAGTATGAATCTAGCCATGAGATTACATGTGTTGAAGTTGAGCATGGTAGAAACCACTTGATTACTGGTCATTGATGAAAACTGTTAACAAGTGTGAGGGAAATCACCATTGATGTCAATGACTCCCAAGGTATCGAAGTACAATTTGAATGAATGTGAATGAATGAGCTAAAGTCGATCACCCGAAAGAATCTCTCGATCAGGGATCAATGATGTGAAACCCCTGTCGAAAGCAAAGAGACCTGCCATTAAGGCATGCAGGTTCCAAGGTACTAAATGATTTCTAAGTCTCATTTACGGATAATGAGTTGGAGTCGACGGAATAAGACTCATCACAAGAGGGCCTTAATGTATCCCCCATCAATGATACAAAATAAGTAATAGATTTTGAGGATGAGACAAAGTATGAATATGAGTCGAAACAGACACAGGGAAGGCCGACATAGTAATAATGGACAACTGTAGATGGCCGACTCAATAGAGGGCTCGTGTGAACTTCTCTTGAACATATGAATGACATGACCAAGGAATTGGCAGCACTGACTCAAAGACGACCCAAGATATGGCCTTGTAGAAAGTCAAATGAGAGACAAATGGATTTCCCAACCTGGATTCAAATGATGAAAGGGGGTGTCATGTTCAAGAGCAACGCTTACTACCATTAATATGAATATGAAAACACATCCCTTCCCCAAAATTTCCCCCACCATTTCTGGCGAGTACCTCTTTATTTTTACACAATCTTGAGGAGGATAACATATGCTTGTTGATGTAAGCTCATCCTTCGGATGAGTCCCTCAGAGTATATTTAATGAACCCTAGGAAGGAGTGGTTCGGTCCCATTGCGGGTCTTTTGATGTTTGTTTAACGAGTCCAAGGATAGAAAACTTGGGAGTTTTTCATGTTTTGAGAGTCTGAAAAACACTTAAAGAGAACTCTCCCAGTTCCTTTTTCATAAATAAGTTCGACGAGACCGGAAAAGTGATAAACTATCATCCGTCGAACGTTTTCTTCAGATACTTTAACAAGCGTGAAGAGAACAAGATCGCTCGGCAATCTTTTCATTTTTATGGAGTTTGAAAAGAGCTTAAAGGATACTACTTTAGGTTCGTCATTTTCATGTTACCACAGCGAGTACGAAAAGATGAGAAAAAGTATACTCAGTTACATTCTCATATATTTTCGAGCACGAGAACGAACAAAGACTGAGCTCAAGGTTTTTCCTACAAAAACCCTAAAAATGTAATTGTATATGCGACACACAGAAAAAATACCCGTACCCCCTCGTTTAGACTTCGAAGTTACCATACCTATGGAAAACCATACTCACAAGACTATTAGGGCATTAGGTTTTAGCAGCAAAGCAATAAAAATAATATAAAAAATCAATAAAACATAGTAAAAAGTGAATAAATATGGGTAAAAAGGGATTTTTACCATTTCATTGTGATTTTGCCAAAAACTTGCCCAACACACCTCATTTTCCCCCAAATTTCTTTTCTCAATTGTGGGAGGCACAAGCGATCATTCGGTGAACCATTTCAGCCAACGAGGTAAGCTCTTGATCTTTCAACTTTTCCATGGTTTATTTTTAGTTTTTATTGGCAATTTTTAGGGTTTTAGGTCCAGTTTAGGGTCACACCATGCGCTCGAGCATTCTCGCAGGTGGGCCTTGCGAGACCTGTGAGAATCTAGGATTCTCGTAGGTGGCCTTTAGGGAACCCGCGAGAATCTCTCATTGTGCCAAAGGCTCACCTACGAGGGCCGAGACATGGATTTTAAAATTAAATCTTGCTCAATAAAAATTATGCAAAAGTTTGAAACAAGTTGCTGACTCTTCTCTCATGGCTCTTGTGCAGGTGTTTGACCATCACAATGCTGGAGTGGCGAGAAAGGGAACATGAGGAGGATGATTCTATTGCCGGGAATGACCCGGGTACAGTTGCTAGCCTCCGAGATTGTGGGATATTGAAATTCTTAAGGATTTCGGGCATGAGAGCCCAACTAAGGTTGTTGGAATATCTGGTCCATATGTGGGACATGGACCAACAGTTATTTCACGTGGGAGTCCATACACTAACCCTAGATATTGAGGATATATATTTTCTAACGGGTTTGTCACGACGTGGATACTATGCTACTTTGACCGGAGGCAGAGGCGGCGGGCTCCCTATGAGTGAGTATTGTCACCAATATTGTGTTCCCGAGGCAGAAAGAAGCAAGAGTAAGTTTGTTATTTGGGGGGTCCAAGACTTGACCCTATGAACCATCTTTCTCACTATTGCACACATGGCCAGGAGTGTGGCTCCACACATGGCTCTCTAGAGCTACCTCCAATACGCCATAGAGTGCACGGAGCCTTGGGTCTTCAACTGGTCGGATGCAGTTCTCCGCAGTATGAAGAGGAAATTGACGAAGTGCAGAAGGGGTAACTTGAAGCAGTTTGGGTATGGATCACTTTTGGTGTCCTTCTTCCTCGAGAGGGTCCCACTATTGCGATTACAGGTTGATTGGGGTTTACCGACCCCACAGGATCCGAGGTTGCTGAGGTGGTGCAACCTCATGGCTCGACACGTAGCTGGGCCTATAATCAAGTATATGATTCATTTTTGACTGGTTAAGGCCCTAGATGTTGATGATTGATGACTACACATACGCTGGTTTGGATTTCCGAGGGGATCCAGATTTGGCCCTGCTTGAGGATTCTCAGTGGGGTGATTTAGGTAAGAAGTACACATTTTGTTCTTTTTTAAATGCTTTTGCAACTTTTATCATATGAAATGTTTTTATGTTTGTCCAAGAACTAATCAAAAAATATCTTTTTGATGACACAGATGTGGGGCCATATCGACCTCCAGGAACGTCTCCTATTCAATGACGAGGAGAGGTGGCTCCAGTGGCGAGATGGGATGTCGAAGACTACGAGGCAGTGGAGCAGAACTTGGAGGGGTTGACCACGGACATCCCAGATATTTCTATAAGGGAGGTCCCTAGATGTTACCAGTGCCATACTATGGGTGTGTTTGAGTTTATCAGTCGACTGCTTCGTAGGGTAGCCCGAGTAGTTGTGTGTTATCATGAGCATCATCCGTGATGCTATTTTGTAGAAATTATGGGCTTCGTATTTTGAGATTTTGGTCCTTGGATAGAAACGTTTTGTAAAAAATTTTGATTGTTATATACATATATATGGCTTCTACCGGCTTATCTTGTGTTGTGTTGTACATGTGATGTGTGATTGGTTTATAAATGGCTCAAATGTCTTCCTAACACATAGTTATCTAATGCATCAGTCATTGTATTTAGACATCTAGGAATGTGCTGATACTCAATATAATCAAAATAACATTCCAAGAGGCGAATTCGTAAATATATCCGTAATAAAGTAGGACTTCAAATAGCATAGACATTACTTAGCTATAGTACTACTAGTTGCGAATCGAGTCGTACAACCAGGTGGAGGATGCCAAGAAAAATAACATCAATTAACAATTTGATTATGGCACTATATTCTGCAATATTATTGGTCGCACGACCAAGGCACACACCTTGCAGATTGATAAGTTCATTTGTAGGTGTGTAAATTGCCCATGATGTAGAAGCAAGGTTTTGAGTACTACGACTAGCGCCATCGGCGTAGCCAATGTGGGGTAGCGAAGACTCTGACATCTAGAAACCAAGCACAATGTAACATAAGCGGTCGAGGGAAGAGACCAAATAATGAAAAAGAATACTACAGTAACACACAAAACGTATGATACAATAAAATACAAGCACTCATGCACAGGTGATCTTAGGCATAGTACTTCTTTAAGTACAACCCATTTCTGGGTCCACTCAAAGGGATATTGTCATAGTATACCAACTCGTAATCTCCTTTATCCAAAACTCGTCTGACGATATAAGGACCTCGCCACATAGCTTCAAATTTTTTGGCTCCTAGCATATCCTGATCTTGTTCGTAAAGGAGAACTAGATCACCTTCAGAGAAAACGCGTGGCCTGACATGTTTGTCATATTGGGATTTGACATGTTTCTCCTGGGCTTCTATAACTAGGGTGGCATTGCGACGGGTTTCATCTAATTGCATGAGATATAATAGACATTCTTCTTTGGCATAAGTGTTTAGGATAAGTTTGACGACTAGTTTTAGGGAGAGTGTCTCCAATTCAATCAGTAAGATAACTTCTAGACCATAAACTAACTGGAATGGTGTAAACCTGGTAGCAGACTTAACGGATGTTCGGTAAACCCACAATGTTGAAAACAACATCGTGTAGCAACTCGTTTTGTGAATCCCTATCATTCATCGAAGCATGGTAATGAGGACCTTGTTTATTTCTTCGACTTGGCCGTTGGCTTCTGGATAATAGGGTGTTGAGTTTTCATGGCGAAGACCCAACTTTTCAGTGAGTTCTGACATCATAAAGTTTCTAAAGTGGCTATCGTGATCAGTAATGATAGCCTGAGGAACACCAAAACAAGCAATGTTGTGATTGAATACAAATAATGTTGAAGTCCTTCTGGTATTGTCGAATGTTGCCATCGCCTCGGCCCATTTCGTAAAATAATCTACGACTAAAGTAATGTATCCATGCCCCTCGACCGAGTGAGGGTGATATGTCATGAAATCAATACCCCATTTCGCGAAAGGACCAACGGAGACCATAGGGTGTAGAGGAGCGGGGTGTGATCGTATTTTATTGTTGTAGGTTTGGCAAGCGTGGAATTTTTGGATGGAAATTATACAATCGTTGAATAAAGAAGGCCAAAAATACCCTACTTGTAAGATCTTCTAGGCAGTAGCATACCCAGACATGTGACCACCACAGGCTCCAAAATGGCAGTCATTTAGGGCTTTCTCTGCTTCATCAAATGTGAGGAAGCGTCGAAAAAAAATGTCAATCCCATGACGATAAAGAGTATCATCGAGGATAATATACTGATGGGCTTGGTAGCATATTCGACGGCGATCAGTGCTAGACAAAGTGGGCTAGGAAGTCTGGGTTTGGAGATATATGATGATATCTCCATACCAAAGGTCATCGAAACTAATCAGGAAAAGGGATTCATCAGGTAATGAATCAATTGCTATATTTTCTGTCTCAAAACAGGGAAGGTCGCATATCAACTCGACAAACACCAAGTATTTCTTGGACTTAGCACATTCAAATTATAAGTCAACTCCTGGAGTATTACGATCCATTTGGAGTATTTTCCCCCTAGCAATTGGTGTGTAAGAATGTGTTGCATAGGGTTGCAAGTAGAAATTATCGTAGTCTTGCGAGAGAGGATATAGTGTCGGAAATGTTGAACAGATTGGATGACTGCCAAGACCAGTTTTTCAACATGTAAATACTTGGTTTCGGTAGTCGTGAGACTCTGATTTAAGTAATAAATGACATGTTTGTCATGAGAATCATCCTCCTAGACGAGAACCATAGCGATGGTATAGTCTGAGGCTGCGAGGTAAAGGAAATAATCCCGACTGTAATCAGGAGGGGAGAGTAGTGGGGTACGTGTCAAAGATAGTTTCAAATATTCAAAATATTTGTTGGCAGTGGTATCCCATATGAACTCAGAACCTTTCTTGAGCAGTAGCATAAATCCAAGAGTTAGCTCAACATAGTTTGGGATGAAACAATGGAGAAAGTTTGCCTTCCCTTGCAAACTTTTTAACTGGCGAAGTGAGGAAGGAGGAGGGAGATTGAGAATCACCTCGACCTTCAAAGGATCTACCCTAATCCCTTGATGTTAAACAATAAAGCCTAGAAGTCGGCTAGATTCTACGCAGAAAACACATTTGTGGGGATTCAAGCGTATATGGTAAAACCGACATCGAAGGAAAATGGCACGAAGGTGTATTGGATGATCTACATGACGCATGGAATGAGAAGGTAAGTCATCAAGATATGGTTGCACAATGTGATTTATATCATGGAAGGCATAAGACATAGCATGTTGAAAATTTGCACCGACATTCTTTAAACCGAACAGAAGTTTTCGATAGGAGAAAGTGCCCCAAGGGAAAATAAAAGCGGTCTTTATTGGTCCGTGGGAACAATATTGATTTGATTATATCTGGAGAAACCATCCATCAGAGAGAATATTTCACTTCCGACACAATTGTCGACGATCTGGTCAATGAAGGGGGTAGGAAAGTTGTCTTTAGGACAAGCTTTGTTAATGTCCCTATAATCAACGCACACGCAGATTGTGCCTTGTTTCTTGTCAATCAGAACAAGATTGGAAACCCAGTCAGTTAGAGCCACAGGGTAAATAAAGCCATCTTTGAGAAGTTTCTCAACTTCAAGCTTGATAACGACCACTTTATGTGGGTGGACCGAATGAAGGTGTTGTGGGATGGGTTTAGCGTCTGGGTATGTCTTAATCTCATGTATCACAATGTCGGGGTCAATACCCAGCATTTCTTCATAGCTCTAGGTGAAGACGTCACAAAATTATTGGAAAAGAGACTTGTAGGTGACAACTTCGTCATGGGAACACAAAGCTCTGATATGCACATTTTTGACAATTCCAGGTTTTATGGATATGTCCAGGGGGATGGTGTGTGAGATGTTACGTAAGTTCCCTTCGTAGATCAGATCATGTGTAGACTCAAGAATGGTAGAAATGATGACAACGGTCGACGGGGTCGAGATCCATTGGTAACCCTCGATGGTGTGTTGTTCCAGGAAGAGGATGGAACGATGATTTCCATCGTCCCAAGGGGTGTCTTCTATAATAGACATAATCATCTCGTCCATGGGAAAAATGACGCGAAATGGATCTGGAGATAAATCACCAAGAGAGGGGGCAGAAAGGGTTGTCGATTGAATGGATTGATAAGTATATTCGACCGGACTCAAAGGAATTTCATCGCCATAACAAACATGATCGTCAGGGTTGGGTACTGTCCATGGGTCGTAAGACACAGGGGTTTCATGAATAGAGGTGGAGATCATGTTGATCGAGGCAAAAAATGGATGTGGAACATCGAGTGGTGGGATGGGGAAAGTACCCATCAATGAGGAATCTTTAAGAAGACCCACACCGACGTTCTTGTATCCGGGGGGGTTTACAATGAAAGGTATGTTGTGGGTAAATGCATCAGAGTGAAAGAAGGCCAATTGGTCTATGGTAACGAATTTTCCTTGATGTGGGAAATGCACGACACAGAAAAGAGTCAACACAACTGCATGCATGGAATCAATCTAGCTATAACCAAGTAGAAGGTTGTAATCGAGAGGAGCGTCAAAGACCTCCACTTCAACTTGGACCGTTTTTCCTTCTAACGTAATAGGCAATGAAGGGAGGACATTGTAAGGCTTAAAACCAGAGCCATTGAAGGCTTTGAGCATGTTGTGGGATTCAATCAGGAGGAGAGTTGATGGCTTTCCAGCAGGTAATAGACATGACACAAGTCGAGGCACCCTCATCAATAACCATTCTACAAATGTTTTTTTCGAAGACAATAACTTGTATTTGGAAGGCGAGTTGAGGGGGTAACCTTGGAATGTGATCTTTCAAGTAAAAAATTATTAAATTCGTATCTGTGGGGTCGATTCCACCAATATCTTTCAACAGTGCCTTCCGTTGTATAGGACAACTTTGAAGGACTTCGAGGGATGACATTGCAGACGATGCTTGGGCCAGATCTTTGACGATACTGTAGTTCTGGGCAGCATGTGCATGGGGATTGAAAGTCAATTTTTGAACAACACCGTTTGGAGGAGGGCGAAGAACTATATCTAGGCTCAGTCGTTCGAGATGAAGAGGGTCGTTGGTAGGTGGAGTTGTGGGAGATGGTTGGACCAATGAAGGAGGTATTGCATCAAACTTCTCTTTGGAGGAAGGATAATCTTTGGCTTGAGTGGTAAGTGTGATGTCATTTTTCTTTGAATCACCTATACACATTAAGACATAGGATGTATTGGAGGGGGAAGGTTGGTCATGAATGACCAATTGGGCCTGTTGTTGAGAAGGGAAGGGTTGTGACAATACAGTCAGAGTGGGTGGTTTCATGGTCCCTTGAAGGAACTTGGTAACCTCAGATCATCGTGGGAAATCCTTAGTGTAGTGATCATCACCACAGATAAGACAAGGGTATTGGGGTTTGTGCTTATCCCTATTGTCAACAGGTGGTTTTTTGGTTTTGTTAGTTTGTGGATTATTTTTATCCTCCTTGGTCTTACCCTTTCCTTTTTTGGATTTATTTTTGTCGGCGAGGGTAGATTGGATAGAGTTTACCTTAGAAGTCTTTCCGATGGGAGGGGTAGGAGATAGAGCATTTTGAACATTAGAAGAAATGGATTTGGGGTTGTTGCTAGAGGTTTGGACAGAATGAGGTTGGGCATGGAAAGTGCCAATCACACCGTCAGCTACATGAGAAGCAGTAGGAGCAGTTGAAGTAGTAGAGGTATAAGAACAAGGTGCGTCAGTGAGTAAGTCGTAAAGAGTACGTATTTGTGAGTAAATGAGGTCTAGGTATTGGGAACGATTGATTGCCTGTTCTTCTGTGAAAACTCCACCTATGGTGATGTCACAAGAAATGTTTTTCATGAATAATTTCGTGAACCATTCTGCTAGCAACTGATCTGGAAGTTCGAGTTTGATGAGATGTCGTCTCCATCACCACTCATGAATGTGATTAGAGATATGAGTGGCTTTGGTTTGTTTGAAAGAACTCAAAATCTCAATTCTTGTTTCGTAGCAAATCGGTAACTGATAGTGGGTGAGGAAATCCATAGCGAGGGTGTTGAAGTTGGTGAAGAAGCCTCATGGTAATTCAATATACCACTTCGCGGTGAAACCTGTGAGGGTTCGCTGAAAAAGGCGTAAACGGATAGAGTCATCCATCAAGGAGTTGGATGAGCACCAAAGGTGAAAAGTCATTTTATGATTATTTGGGTCCTCTCCCAGTTTACCATCAAATTTAGGGATGTCGGATGGTAATTTGGCCGGTATGGTGGGCCATTGAGGAGAGTGACGGATCGGATCATTTAAAATCCTTGACAGATCAGGGAGGTCCAGGGTGGCTAAAAAAGGTAACTGTCTATTCACATGTGGGTACTGGTAACTTTGGGGAGGGAGTCCCATCGGTAAACCAGTGGGACCATAAGAAGTCTACATATAATGCGAAGATCTGGGTAGATTCAGTGGTTGGTGTGGAGTCAAGTAATTCATAGGGTTGTACCCTTGAACAGGGGCATGGGGTTGAGCGTTCGAACCCCAAATAGGATTAGACATGCCTCGATATGGTTGGCTTGTACTAGGGGGGTATGACGAAGCCAGCTTAAGGTTGTTTTCCCCCAATTGAGTGAGGATTATGTTGTATAAGATGATTCCAATACCGAGCCAAGGATGGAGGTATGTTTTGTCCATAAGGTGGAGTTGGTGGGGGTTTCCCTCCAAGCGGGGGTTGCATCCCGGTTGCGATTTGTCCTGTAAAAGGGGGTTGGGTTTGGCCTCCTTGGTGAAATTGTCCACCAACAGGAATCTGGTAATTAGGTGTGAAAGACGGGACGGTGCCACTAGGATTGGTGCCTCCAATAGAGGATGGAAGAGGTCCTATGGAAGGGGGTCGAGCAAGTGTCAGAATAAAACCGGGAATGAGATGGTGCCCAGAAGAAGTGGAAACACTAGGAGTCCCAGATGAGATTTGTGTAGGAGCAGGAATAGAAGCATTCAATGCATGATATCCGGGTGGAAGGTTTGGGGTGAATCTGGGCGAAAGAGGTGTGCCAATGGGGGCTTGGCTAGTCGCTGTAATCCCAGTGTGAGGATTCATAGTATCTGGGACCATTGTGTAATGGACCGTTTGTAGAGGGATAGTCAAGATGTGGTCAGCTGGCGGAGTGTCTGTACCAGAAAAATAATATGCAGTAGTAAAAGGTATTGCATCTGGATCATATGTTTTGGGCAGCTCAGGTGCGAGAGTGATATCAACGCCTACTCCTGAGCCAAAGAGATCCTGTCTAAAAATGCCAGTAGTCCAAAAAGGATCTTGACCCTTAAGTCCTATGAAAGGTCCAGTTGGTGATCGAGAAGACTAAACAACTAGATCTCTGAAATAATTCACTCAAACAATATGTCTCTTAGAGTCGGTAGGAAGTCAGAAGTCCTCTTGAGAATTGGTAATTCATAACCATTCTAAAGAGTTAGTTCTTTCCACTTGTGGAGTGGCGACGTCTTGGACTTCACTCTGTTGAGGAGAGACCTCCAGGGAGTTGGTAGGCAAGGGTTGAGAACTTTCCAGATCTTTTGGGGGTAGGCCTTACATTGTACATGAATGGCATGGAGGGTCAATTGTGATCGAGTTAGAATCTTACGAAAGAAATTCTATGGCCAACTTGGGTAAACAAACAACATACGCTAGTAAAATCTAGGAAGCAAAACCAAACAAACAAGACCTTATGATTCCAAAGTCACTAGTTGGTGATGAAATCCCAGGTTGCGTCGATGAGACAAGAAGGGGCTGAGCTAGGGTGGAAAAGTTACGTTGAAAACCTGCTTAACGGACTTACACCTTGGTGCAAGCTCCCACACACAATCATGGGTATACCCTCCAAGGAGCCCAAGTGAGTTTGGCCAACGTCGATTCCAGGTACCGTGAATACTTACCCCTTCACAGTCACCTGGTGCAAGACCCTAAGTAGATATGATACTAAGGTTACCACCAACAACAATAATGCCTGGGGGAGCAGTCAACAGTCTGATCCACATGCAAGGGCAGGGTATCTAGCCCGAAATCAGCTTGAGAGGCTTCCACTCATCATTGTGGGTATACCTTCAATTGACCCCCATAATACGTGCAATCTCTACACTGATATCAACAAAGCAGGGTGAGTAACTTTGTCAATATCAATGTGACCTCGTGTTTGACCCTTGTGAGAGAAGGGATTCCCAGGACAAAATGTTGCAAAGGGAATTTGACACTCCTTATCACAAGATACTATTGTCTGTTTTGTGCTTTGGAGAGTGTGTCTCACTGTCTATTCCAAAGCTCTAGCCTAGCTAATGTTGGTGTAAAAGAGTCCTAGAAAAAGTTACTAGTTGAATTTTAAAATTTCGCAATATTATTAAAGGTTGTTGTTACTCAAAAGGAGATGGACATGAAACCGATGTTGTGTGAGACTCTGACCCAACAATGCATAAATAGGAATGAGTGAGACAAATTCTTGTTCGATGAATTCTATTTACAGGAGGGAGAGAGGAGTTTTCTGGAACAATGTGAACTACAATGTATGATCTTCTCTGAAATGTAATATCAAGCAACCATGAACAATGCAAATTCCCTATTCATTCTTTTTCAGTACTTGAATGCCAATATTTTTGAATAGCAAGTTTCTTAAAAGAAAGAAAATGTCTTTAATTTTTATTAGAATCCAAGCAACAGGGATGGAACTAAGAAAAAGTAAGCAACCAACGAAAAAGAAATACACAACAAACACCCAAACCAATCTTTCAATGAAGACAAAAATAACAAACTGACAAGACCAGTCTCTTCAAATGCACATGGGTAACAATTTTCCAAGTAATAAGCAATTGAAAAGAACAATTGATATCAACTTTTAAACCAATCAAAGGCTCCCAACCAAACAAGCACTCGGATTTCAAAACCAGAGATTATAGCCTTGTTGCAAAAAGGCCAAGAGGTAAAAATTGAGAAAACATGATCAAGAAGAGATTAATCATTCACGAGGTTTGAAGTCAAGAAAAATTCAATCACTGGCCAGAGAAGTTCTTCCTAGACACACAAACAAATCTGGGGATTTGAGGGCACAAAAGACTTAATCCAAAATTTTGCAAGTGGGTTGACAGGCTGGCAGTGGGGTACAGTGCGAGAATCAAGGATTCTCGCAGGTTAGACATAGGCAGAATGCAAGAAGTTCACACTGAACTGAACAACAGGGTGCGACCTTTAGTGGTTCTCATAGGCTACAGAAGGGTGCAGTGCGAGAAGGTCTATAATCAAGCAAATTTTGGAAAAAAGACAAAACTTTTGAGGGAACTTCTGGAACCAGGGAGTCTATAAGGGTATTCTCAAGACTCTGAGATTGATGGGAATGAAAAATGGTAGGTTAAGAGAAAATGGCCAAGAAAAAACCACCAAAAATGGGTTGTATCCCCAGTGGAGTCACCAATTTTGTTATTGGATAAATCAGTAGGTGTGGACACTAACAGATCTCCCTAGATCCACCTAGATCTAGAAAAAAACAAGACAGGACACGACTCTTTCCCTAAGTTGTAGTCATTGAATCTACTAATAAGAAGGAATGAGTGGCATTCCTTTATATCACTTCCTTAGGTCTCTGTTGTTCCCGCTTCACTTTGGTTCTCTTATGATTTCAAGTCCAAGACAACACAAACCAACCAAAGTGAAGATAGCAAAGTATATTCAATGTCAACCTATGCATATGATCAAGGAGTTACACAATAAAATAAGAGTTATTTTATGGGAAATGGACATGCCGCTGTATTATATTAAATGAAAGTAGAAGATACAACATGATTTCCTTGATGTCACAAGATTCCTTTAAATGAACCTTGGTTCCAACACACACACTTGCTCTGCACTTGCATGAAGAAGATCCAATACCTCTTGATAGACCAAATAGAGTCTTCAAGCTTCTGTCCAAGTAGGGTTCTTCACACAATTCTTTCACCAATTCTTCATTCAATATTGCTTAACCTTTTCCATGAGAAACCTTTCAATATATAGGAGAAGGAGGGATGGTTACATGGATGAGGATGATCCCACCAAATCTAAGAAGTCAGTAGGATGTCAACCATGCGAATGCCAACTCATTTTCTAGAAGATCCCCTTCTAGAACCTTCGTGACCTCTTCTCCTTTCCAAGCTTAAAAAGATGTTTGCACCCTATCGATGGAGAAGATTGTGAACAATTCACACCCTAAGTGTGGGTGGCCTGTGAGAATGAGGGATTCTCTCACCCTGTAACATAGGCAACCTGGGAACTCATCTTAAAAATGTGTTTTTTGGAAGAAGACAACAATCAGTTTTCTTAGGCAAAAAGTCCTTGTGGGAGCCTGAACACATCCCTTGTAGAGGCATCACCAGAGTGACCAAAATCATGTGTAACAATGGGAGAAAATAATTAGTTTCGATTGCGTATATGGGGTGTTGGTTAGGATGCATGAAGGATTCCTATGAAAGAAAGAGTGCTCTGTGGTGGAGCGCATCCCATGGGTAATTGGGGGTAGTTAACTCCTCGAGGATATCTTCATCACAATGAAACTGACATGAATATAGAGGATCGATAGGAGTGATCTCGGTGACTGTCATTGTGGCATTGTCTCCTTATGATAAAGATGTAGGGGGACTGATGGAGGGGGATTGTGATGGTTTGCTCGACATAAACCAAATATCTAGATATTTTGGGTTAAAAATGGTAGTCGGGCGTAGA
>SNQJ01S0033241.1:56900-76987 GCA_010110895.2 Picea sitchensis
GAACAACTGGACCTCGGCCTTCAACCCTTCACGGGTATCTCCCTGCCTTATGGTGTTAGGAACACTTGACTTGGAGGATTTAAAGTTCCCTATTTGAAAACTTCTATTGTTTTGAAAATGTGAGAACCAGATAACGGGGAGTTATTTGGATGCCTATCCCTGAAATCTTACCTAGACTAAAAGATTTCTTTTGGCACCTCCTGTGCAGGAAAACTTAGTGAGTTTTTAGAAAAAATTTAGATGTGGTTGTTCGAGAGATTGGGGGTGTGAGTCAATCTTGTTGAAATTAAGTGGGAGTGGATAGTTTCATCAAGAAAAGGGTGGGGTGTTTCAGAATCCCTTTGGAGGAAACTTACTTCAACCTCCACGTTTCGAGATGAAAACTATGTGAGTGAGAAGTGACTTTTGTGTGTGAATAAGTGAAAGTGTGCCAATTTTTTAATGAATTAGGTGTCACCTTGCTGCATGTGGACTTCGCTTGGTCCTTACAAGTCTTTGATTACCTATTCAACTAAATGTAATTGGTACAACCTTGCGGAATTCAAAATTCCCTAGGAAGCTAGCATGTGGACATGTGGGTCCTTTACTATTCTTTTAACTCCCTAATGTGATTTAATCTAAGAAAGCTTTGAAACTATCCTAGATTGTGATTATGTGGGCATGTATGGGCCCATTACAAAACCTTTAAACTTCCCTAGTGATTTAATCTAAAAAAGTAAATTTCAACGCTATCCTATCTTTGTAGCATGTGGGCATGTATGGGCCCGTTACAATCTTGAGATGCGTTTCAAAAAATAAACTAAGAGGAGTCTCGAGGGGGCTATTGTCCTCTCCTAAATATTTTATCTTTTTAAGGGAGATGAAATTGTCTTTCAACCTCTTTCTGATTCTCAAGATCGCTTTGGAGCACGAGAGAAGAGCATACTCAACATTCGATATCCAATTTCTAGTCCCAATGCAAGTTTTATATGTGATGTAGAATGATTCCAACTTTTAGTCAAAGCAAGTCGTCCATGTGGAGAAATAAAAAGAAAACAGAGGAAAAATAATGTTTTTTAACCCCTAAGTGCCTATGTGTTTTGACTAATCCCTTTATATGAGAGGGAATGTAAGTGTGGTGCAGATTACAAAATGCATGGAATCATCTTTAAGAAGGCTCTGGGCCTTCAACAGATCATAAAAAAAGATTACAATGTGTGCTCTTTTTCACAGGTTCACGGGTTTCAGACTGAATAAAGGTGCTCTGAGTGCCAATGTGCGAACTGAAAAAGATTTTTGAGCGCAGGTGCGCAGAAGGTGCTGAGTAATGCAGTGATTTTGGCACACGTGTGCACGATGCGTGACTTTGGGCCAATAAACCTGCGCACAACTGTCACACAGCCGTGAAGAAAATTTCAGATTGAATTCTTTCATCTCAGCTTTGAATTTGATGTTTTGCAGGTCGGCTTGGGCCGGTTATGGTACCTGTAGGTTAAATAAGTAAAAAGAAGAGCTAAAATAACCCAAGTGGGGTAGGAAATTGATACCTTTCCCTAGTGGAGTTGTTAATTTGTTGCGCCTCTTTTGTCACCTAAATGAGAAAAACAGAGGTGCTTACAAGCTTAGTTGGGTTAGATAAGAAATAAAATAGTAAAGGAAAGGGTTAGAAGAATAAACATAAAAGACTAAGCTAAGAATTAAACTAGGAAAGGAAAAAACAATTAAATTATTGTGCATAAGGACATAAGAACAAGAAACAAACAAGACTCATGTCACCAATGGAAAGGATTGTATTAGTGAAAAGAAAACAGCAAAGAGAAAGGGGACTTTGGGTCCCTTCTTCTTCCAATGGAGGGCTCTTGGACCCCCAAGATTGAGCTCTTCTTACAACTTGAAAACTTGAAAGAAATGGTGAAAGAATCCCAAGCTAACCCACTCAAAAGGTGATGTGGATTTCCCAAATGAAATGGTGCTAGTATGCTCTTGATGAGAAAAGAGGTTTCCCCAAGAGAGTAGCAACAACACAACCTTGCAAATGAATTCCTTGAAAATGTAGTGCACCCATGGCCTTGTTTTATAGCACCACTTTGAGGTATTGTGCAACCAACTTTTAGTGTGAAAAGGGGTTGTTTAGGGCACCTTTCGGTCTTTGACCAGCCACCTAGCTGGATCCAACCGAGATTTGGATGTCAAATCGACTTGAAAGTTGAACCAGAAGTTGGTGGGAGGCCGACCAACATCATAAATGTGTCGTTCTCAAGTGTGCACGGCTTTTAGCATCCACGATCGCACATCATGTGCATGTGCACTTTTCCTACATTTCTTGATGGTGCATGTGCGCGTGCACCCTATATAGTCATAGCGCATATTGATTTTATAGTTGGTTGTATAGTTTTGGACCTTTTGGAAATGCTTTTTTGGTAATTTTGGTCCATGGCTGAACTCATAGCTATTTGAAGATGATGGATTCCTGTAACCATTTGCAGATGAAATTTCAGTGATAACAACTCTTGTTTAATAATCAAAGGTAAGATGGCAGTCAACATAGGACATTTAAACAAAGACAAAGAAATGATTTCAACTCATAGGAATAGAACATAAATGAAAAGAGAGTCTGACAATAACAATAAAAGAAGCTTGCAGGCTGAACATATTAAAGAAAATGTCTTAATCACAATAATATTAGAGTCTAGAACTCAAAGTCGAACCTTTTGTTCATCAAATGTTCTAGGCCTTATAGCCTTTACAAATGGTTTCAAAATCCTAGAATACTGGATCGAATTTTGCCTAAAATAGAAAGTCAATAACTGGCCCACGAAAATAGGCAAAGATTTTATAAAATAGGTCAATTCCTATCCTTGGATGATCTTTATGTCCTTCAGATTCTTTGGCAGGTGTAGTGAGACTTTCGAGGCTACTAGATTTTATGGGATATGAGAGAAGTAAAAAATGACACATGCTGACAATCAAACAGCTTTATATCCCTGAAAATAGCTAACTGATTTTGACCTTTGTGCCTTGTAGAGCATCTCCAAAATCCAAACAAACTCTTGATAAGGATGCCATTAATTATTGTCTATCGATTGGAACCATTCCCGAGGCTTTTGTACAAGGAAAACCTGTATCTGTGCAAAAATATTAACATTCTTCCCTATCAGTGCTTTCGGTAGCTAGAATAGACAGAATTCAGACCAATTAGCTACCGAAATCTCTGATTACGGTGGCTAATGAACAATTGAAATATTCGCCTAAGCCACCGAAAGGTCTGTTTTAGTGAAATTATCAAAATTTCAAAATACCTTTTGTCTTAGCTCAAAAACGCCTTAGAGATGATCTTTTAAGGCTTTTGCATCTTGCTCAAAGACTGTAGGATTGTTAGCTGCCTCTGGTTCATTGCACTGAAATGCTACCTCTGCTAGGGTTTTGAGAGTAGCATGTGTTTGAGACTGGTGTTTTGAAGACATAGCTTTCAACCTTAAATCCCTGACCTTTTTCTTCAAACCCTGAGCTACTCTCCATAAGTTGTTGTAATCTTTTACAATCTTCTCCTTATTTTTCTTTTCCTTTATGATTTCATGTGCTAATCTTTCCAAGGCTGAGTTGCTTTCTGCAAAATTCTTCGACAGGGTTTCATATCTGGTTTTAATTACCCTTTCTAGCACTTCTTGTTGAGCAAACTTCTTCTTAAGCTTCTTGATTTCCTTTGATTTACTCTACTTCACTCTTTTACTAGATGAGGCATCTGCAACTTGTGGTTCTTGTTCTTCTTGAGGTGTAGGTGATGGAAGGTCTTCATAACTTGTTGTGAATGCATCTACATAAACTGAATTTTCATGCCCTGTGGTAACTAAATCTCTGTGCCCTGTTTCAATCTGGTCTTCTTCATCTTCCGAGTCTGTGTAAGGAAGATTAATAATTCTCTTGTTCACTGGGGGTTCTTCAGACTTATCTGTTTCACTGCTGAAGTTTAGTTTCTTCTTAGTTATATTAAGATTAGAAGAAAGAGAGGGTTGATTAACTGGAACTGGAGAGATATCTCTCCTCCCCCTCTTTCCACTTCTGGGAGTAGAAGACTTCTTGGAATGAGGACTATTTTTTCCCTCTAGTTGTATATTAGTCTGAAAATAATTCCAGAACAAGAAGTAATTCCACTCTTTGCTTCTTCTCTGCAACAGCTCACAAACCAAGAGTTTAATTAGACCATGGTGTGATAGTCTACCTACAACTTTATTGGGCATGGCCTTGACCTGATGAGCCATCTTAGATAAGCTTCTATGGAGAAAATAGGGCAGATTGAGTGGGTTTCTACTAGTAAAATGATTCATGAGTTTGAAATGGTAAATCATCACCCTATTATATCTACCTTCACAAGTTATATAGACCATAATGGATTTTAGTATTTTTTTCCATTTCTCTTCAAGGAAAGACACGAGAATGCCTTTCTTCCAAATCAAATCCTTGTGTTATGGTTTCAAGTAAGACCTGAATTCAACATTCTTTGTGATAGTGGTTTTGAACCATTTTTCTCCAGTCCTAGGAAGCTCTGTCACCTCGGCTATGAGGGATTCATCAACCTTGAATTCATCTCGATCAATGACTACTTTCCTTCCATTGAAAGTCAGGGAAAAGGCTTCTGCCACTTGCTGGTGAGAGATCTGTAATTTTTTACAAAAATTATAGCAACTTGCATCCTTGAAAAGTTGGCATACCTCCGGGTGCGATTCCAAGTAACTGATATTGTTGATCTTTTTCCTCAAAGTTGATCATGCTTTCTTCATTTGTCGCAATGCTCCTGTACACTTGCAATTTGAAAATCGGATTTTGGGGGAACGTTACACAGTGTAGACTTAGGGAGATTTGGCTCGGCTGTGACAAGGATGAGAAAAATGAGGCGAGCATCAGATCATGGTGCTGATTACAAGGGATGCGAAAGAGCATCTTGTGATTTGAAACAATCATGGTTGATGATTGTAATGATGAAAGGTATGTAACCATGTAGTTTGATGAAACAATGATCCGAAAAGATTTGCTACATCATGCAGAGATCAGCGCGCTGTCTTAAACGGTTTCTTCTCCTATATTTTCAGTAGCTAATTTCAATTATAAAACTTCAAACCCGACAGTTTAAATGTGTGAAAGGACGTGCTGAATCCTTCCCCGATCCTGCGATTTTGGTGGCTAAAATAACCTTGAATTTATTTGTTTAAGCTACCGAAAGCTAAGGCTTTCGGTAGCTAAGAAGCACTTTTCGAAGAAGCGCCTAAGCCACCGAAACCTGAGATTTGACTTAAATCAAATAAAAACTAAAACAAATGTTTATCTAACTTTCTTACATGCATAAAGCTCTCAAAAATGAGCTTTAAAAAATAAAAAATGTATTTTTTAAAAAGACATCCTATCACCTAAAATGAAATAACTCGATTGATTTATTTGAGGAGATAACAAAGTTGACTTGAGCATGTTATGGCACTAGAGAATGGGACGCATTGGACAGAAAAACTAAAGGACTTCAAGATATGCACAACAAAAGTATGGTCAAAGGTTTTCCTAATTGTAATCTGGAAGTTGATTTCTGTGAACATTTCATACATGGAAAACAAAATCGAGTTAAGTTCCCATCTGGAGTGACAAGGGAAAAGGGGATTCTAGAACCGATTCATAGTGATGTGTTTGTGCTTGTAATAGACCCTTCACTTGGTGGATCCCTGTATTATGTCTCCTTCATACCTTATTTTTCTAGGAATACATGGATATATTTCCTGAGGAATAAATTAGAGGTTTTCGAGAAATTCAAAGAGTTTAAATCTCTTGTGGAAAACCAGAAAAATAAGAAGATCAAGATGTTGAGAACTAACAATGGTGGAGAATTCCATGGAAATGAATTTGAGTAGTTTTGCAAGTAGTGTGGCATAGTATTCCAAAACACCACATCGTATACCCCACAAAAAAATGGAGTCACTGAAATAATGAACATGGTGTTAATGGACAATGCAAGGAGCATGCTCAATTGTGTCAAGGTTGCACAAGATTTCTGGGTAGAGGAATTCGACACTAAAAACTATTTGGTAGATAGGTCTCCTTCATCGATTCTAGTCGACTCAAATCCAAATGAGGTATGGTTTGGTAAGAACAATTTTCTTTCACATCGCAAAGTATTTGGATGCGATTCATTTGTGCATGTTCCCAAGGAAACAAGGAGCAAGCTGGACAAAAAGGCAGTCAAGTGTATGTTCATTGGGTACAAGGGTGGAATGAAAGGATATAAGATTTGAGATAATGCATTAAGGAAAACAATGTACAGTCGAGATGTGGTATTTAGGGATGATTTTAGGGGCTAAATTTCGCTCATGAGCTAATTTTCCATGGTTTTCCCAAAAAACGATTCACTATTCTAAAAATGATTCACCCAAATTCTATAGGATAAATTATTTTACCTTAAAAATTGCCAAAATTTTATACAAACTATATAAAATCCTTAGAAATTTGAATATTTTTACAAAAATATCGCCAAACATTTATAGTTGACATATGAAGAATTAGTAAGATTCGCCAAGGTTTCTACATTTTAAAATAAATTTCCATCCTTAAAATCATCCCTGGTGGTATTTAGGGAATTTAGTGGCACTTCCAAGTCTGAATAGGTTCAAATGGAGAAAGATCTAGAGAAGGAGAGGTTTGAACTAAGGAACAAAGAAGATGATTCAAATGAGTCAACTGAATTAGATGAAGAGGTGGAACAAATCACTCTGGTTGTAAGGAGGTATGAATGAGTAAGAAAACCAATTGAAAGGTATAATCCACCCAATTTCCATTCTGCATTGTGTTAACTTCCACCGATGAGGAGCTCAAGTCAGTCAGGGGGGAAATCAACTCGATAGAGGGTAAAATATGGAAGGACACCTTGTTCACAGAGATGGAATCCTTACATAATAATGAGATGTAGGAATTGGTTGAATTTACTAGTGGGAGAAAACCCATCGGTAGCAAGTGGTGTTCAATAAAAATCTAAATACAACAAGTCAAGTCAAGAAATTCAAATATCGACTAGTAGTGAAAGGATATTTCCAAGTCGAAGGAGTCAACTTCAGTGGGATTTTTTCCCCTATTGCAAAATTAACTTCCATTAGAGTACTAATGTCTCTGGCTGCAACATTTTATCTCAATATAGAGAAAATAAATGTGAAGACAACATTCCTTCATGAGGACTTTGAAGACAAAATATACATGAAACATCTTGAAGGATTTGCAGTAAAGGGAAAAAAAGAGCTAGTGTGTAAGTTGAAAAGATCCCTTTATGGTCTAAATTAATCACCAAGGATGTGGTACCAAACGTTTGAAACCTACATCCTTAGTTTGGGATTTGAGAGAAACAAGGACAATCACTATGTATATTCCAAGGAAGAAGGTGGATGTTTCATATATGTAGCATTGTATGTCGACAACATGTTGTTGGTTGAAACAACATGGACACAATAAAGGAGGTGAAGAAGAAACTATCCCTCAAGTTTGGCATGAAGGATATTGGGGAAATGAACTTCATTATGGGAATGGATATCAAGAGAGATTGGGCAGTTAGAAATCTTGGGTTGAACCAGAGGAAGTACATTAAAACAATCTTGAATCATTTCAACATGGAGGACTACAAACCTGTTAAGGTGCCAATTCCCGTGGAAGCAAGACTAACCATTGAACAATGTCCAAAGACACAAGAAGAAATAGAGGACATCTAACATGTTCCCTATGAAAGTGTTGTTGGTAGTCCGATGTATGAAATGGTATGCACTCGACCAAACATTGATGATGTAGTGGGAGTATTGAGAAGATACATGTTGACACCTAGGAAATAGCACTGAACAACTGTCAAGAGAATGTTCAAGTATGTGTGTGGCACAAAATATTATGCTATATGATATCTAGGGAAGCACAAATATGAAAATGAAGTAAGTGTACATGGTTTTTTTGATGTCGACTAGGTTGGAGATCTGGATCGATGAAGATCGACTAATGGATATGTGTTCAAGATGTTCGGTGGAACAATTAGTTGGATGAGTAAGCGATAGGTGGTCGTAACCTTGTCAACAACATAAGCTAAATACATGGCAACCACTCATGGAAGTAAATAATTAGTATGGATGCAATGACTATGTTCAAGTATTAGGTTTGAGCAGAGATCTATGAAGATAAATTGCAACAGTTAAAGCGCAATATTCCTGACATAGAACCCAACTTATCATTCCAAGACGAAACATATTGATGTACAATACCATTTCGTGAGAGACATGGTGGAAAGAAACAAGGTGATGTTGGAAAAAGTAGACATGTTGGAAAACATAGTAGACTCTTTGACCAAGTCTATGAGTGTCGTGAAGTTCTCTTGGTGTAGAGAGGCAATGGGAATTGTTGCCTTGGGTCTGTGAAAAAATGTTCATTTTCTCCTGTATCAACAAAGAAGATAACAAGTGTGATAATGTTGGGTTGTTATATTCTTTGTAGTGAAGGAACAATCATCCAAATGTTTAGTTGAGGTGGATTAATTGGGTGAAGGATCGACATATGAGTTAAGTCGAAGGTCGAAGTGATTGACCGAGGAAGTCGAAAGTCAAAGTGATTGATGAGCAATTTGAAAGGTCAATCGATAAGATATTATTAGGAGTTTGAGTAAAAACATCTAAAGATAGACTATAGGTAAGGACTTATGTTTTCAAAGAGAAAATTATTAAGAAAAAATGATCTTTTAGAAGAATGAACAAACTATCTAAGAAACAATGTTTTTGTATTTATTTGTTTTAGGAATCTCTATAAATTAAAATAAAAAGAAAGAAATCCAATTATATATAATGAATGAAAAAATGTGTTTTAAAACTAAATGTAATGTTTCAGGAACTGCCCATTCATAGGAAATTCCAACAAATCTCCTTCCATATTTTGAAGGGAGAATGAATTGTTTCCCTCAACTGCAACAATCTTGTAGGGTCCTAGGCACACATGATCAAACTTTCCATGTTTTCTAGGATCCTCTCTTCTTCTATCCCATATCAGTACTAAGTCACCAGGGATGAAATTTTTTCATTTTGGTCTCCTGTCAAAAATGGCCTTCATCTTGTCTTGATATTCTTGAAAATTTTCATTAAATTGCTCTCTAGTTTGTTGCACTTCGATTAACTGATTCATGCTTATGTTGAAGTCATTGGGTTCTTCTTCACTATCATGTAGCAATTTCATGACAAGCAAGGAAAGATTAATGCAAAGTACCACATCAATACCATAAATTAATTGAAAAGGAGACATACCTATGGACCTTTTTGTAGTGATTCTATTAGCCCAAAGTGCAAATTTTAAATGAGAGTGCCAAGCCTTTTTGTTAACTGTTAACACTTTCTTAATGAATCTCATTAGACTCTTATTTGATGATTCAACTAATCCATTATTTTTAGGGTAATAAGCAGTAGAATTACCAAGGATAATATTGTATTTCTGACAAAAATATATCATCACAAGAGATTTAAAAGCTTGAGCATTATCAATTATAATTTTTCTAAGACATCCAAACCTGGGAAGAATAGTTTCCTCAAGAAATTTTATCACAACTGCATCAGTAACAAATATGGGTGGAATTGCTTCCACCCACTTGGAAAAACAATCTGTTGCAATTAAAATCCACCTTTGTTACACACTGAAAGAAGGATGAATCTTACCTATGAAGTCTAAACCCCATTGTTGGAAAGGAGCTTCAATTTTTATTGGAACCAAAGGAAAAGAAGGAAGCTTTTGTTTTCCTGTAAAAATATGACATTCTCTGCAGAACTTGACTTTTGGATTTACTTCAGTTTTTTTTTTGGCCAATAATAACCAGCTCTCAAAATTTATATGTTGTATCTCTCCAAACATGATGTCCTCCACATATGCCTTTGTGAAACTCATAAATGATTCATGTGGTATCATATTCAACAATACAATTTAGTAACATTCCCAATGGATCCTTCCAATAAAAATTTTCATTTAGTATACAATACTTGATTGCTTGAAGTTTAAGGGATCTACTTTTTGCTTGACTGAAATCAGATGGAAATTCAACATTTTTCAAATAAAATACAATATCTTTGTACCAATGAGATAAAGAGAATTTATCATGATATTTTTACCAAATATTGTTGTAACTTTGTCTCCACATATTCATATGAAGGGTGATTTGTTATATCGACAATCTGATTTATCCCAAGGACTCTGCAATTTGATTCGGCTAATAATTTTGTTAATCCATGCCCTTTAATCAATTTTGTTGGTTTTATCTACATATCATACTCTTGGATCTTAGCTATCCATTTTCCTCTTTTTCCATCAATATTAGGTTGATTTAGGATCTCTTTTACTGTGTTGTTGGGAGCGTAAGAAATTATTTTAGAATGAAGAACATAACTTTAAAAGATTTCAGAGCCTTCACCAATGAATAATCTTGTTTTTCCATAATGTTATACTTGAGTTCAGAATCTCTTAAACTATTGCTAAAAAATGCAACTCGTTTTTCTTGTTTTTCCTCAATCCTTTGTAAGAGGACAACAACGATAGTGTTATCATATGAAAAAGAGATTATGAGAAACTCTTTAGAATAATCTGGACTTGCCAAAACTGGTGCTTCTCCCAAATATTTCTTGATTTGATAAAATGAGTATCTAGCTTCTGGGGACCACTTAACCTCATTATCCTTCTTAAGCATGTCAGTCAAATCCTTCACTACCTCAGCAAAATTAGGGATAAATATTCTAAAAAAGGTTAATTTTTCCAAGAAAGAACCGAATCTCCTTCTTATTCCTTGGTAGGTTAATAATGTTTATTGCTTCAACACGTTGATGATCAATTTTGATTTTGTCCTTTGAGATAATGTGACCAAGCAACTTTCCTTCCTGCATAGAAAAATGAGATTTTTTAGGATTCAATGATAAATCATATTTTTTACATTTAATAAAAGTTTGTCTATGATGTTTTAAATGATCTTGATTTGATTTAGAAAATATAGTAAGATCATATAAATAAATCACAACAAATATGTCCTTTTCTCCCACAAATAATATGTCCATTGCCCTCTGAAATGTTTCTCCTGCATTCATTATCCCAAAGGGAATTTTTTCATACATGAAGGTTCCCCATGGTGTGGTAAATGCAATAAATTCTTTGCCTTTTTCATGCACAACAATCTGGTTATAACTTGAAAATCTATCAATCATATAAATGCTATTATCACCCACTACGTTTTGCAAAACATGATCCATTTTAGGTAGATGATAATTCTCTTTTAATCAAGATTTGTTGAGATTTATAAAATCAACATAGAGTCGTATTTCACTATTCTTTTTTCTAACAAGTACTAAGTTTGCAACCCAAGAAGAATATCTCAAAGGAACTATAATCTTTGCATCTAATAATTTTTTAAGTTCCTTTTCGATAACTGGGAAGAGGATATGATTTACCTGTCTGAATGGTTTAGACCCTACCTTCAATGCAATTTGGTGTTGAATTACATTGGTATCATAAGTTTTCAAATCTTCATAAGGTCAAGTAAACATTTCCATAAATTCTTTGAATAAATAAACATACCTCACCTTCTGATCACCAGGTAGAAGCTTTGATAACTTGATGTTCTTTGGTTCACTTTCAGTGCCAATATTACAATGTTCTACTTCTTCACTTTGAGGATGTACAGTAGGTTTCACAACAATGTCATCTTTATCAAAACTTTTCTCCATAGGTACCAATCCTTTCAAAATATGGTTATTTATTAAAATCATCATTTTATGGTTAGCAATCGTATCTTGCAAATTAGGGTATGGATGACTATTAAGATTAATCTGTTCATTATCTTTATCATCCTCTTGGTCAATATGAGTTGCAGATAATTCATCAACCATTTCCAAAAATTTATTGATCTGTTAATCATCTTCAAATGCCTGCTAATGTTTGACGTTGTCAGGAATTGAAGGTCTATACTTCATTTCCACTTCATATTTAAGATTAGAAATATCAGGAGGTCTAAAAGTACTTGTACTACTTCTAAAGAATTAGCTTGTTGATTTTCAAGTCTTGGTATTGCATGAATATTGAATGTAAAAAATAAGTTCTCAATTAAGTCCCAAGCATAATTCCTATAGGATCTCATCCCATGGTGTTTAGCTTGATAAAATTTCCTTATTTGTTTTACAATTAATTCTGCATCCCCATAGACAATAAGATTTTTTATTTTCATTTTCCTATCAACTTCTAAACCTAATACTAAAGATTTCTATTCACAAACAATAATGGTGGAATCAATTTCAAATTGAAGTTTGAAAGAAAGTGGAAATTGTTTACCAGAAGGAAAAATCATAAGTATACCTGCTCCATTGCCTTCCTAGGAGGAAGCTCCATCAATGTACATTTTCCACATTCCATCTTCAAGTTCATTATTTTTAATAAGAGGAGTATTTAGAAATTTTGTACATTTTTTTGGTTCATTATTCACAGATAGAATAAAATATACCAAGTCTTGGTCTTTTGAATAAACATGATAGTTATTTGGATGATTTGGATCACTAACTGTGTAAGCAAGCTTTGTTTCCCTGTATAATGTTCTTGTTTCTCCACCAAATACTGGAATAGTGGCATAAGTCATATCCATTTGCAACGAACCTCCTAATTTTCTTTCCCAAGATCTAGATAAAAACATTCCATATTTGACAAGCACATTTGCCACAAATATATCCATCAAAACATTTTTCATGGGTATTTGGGCTAAGTGAACTAATAGATATTTTATCATTCCTAAAATTCTAACTTTTCTTGCATCAAATGAATACTAGTCATGATATGGTCTTATTCAATTCATTTTCTAGATTTAAGGAACTGCTTACCTTCTCTATTTCTTTATGTTTTTCATCTATTTTCTTTGTAGCTCGTTGATCAGATTTTTGTTTTGTAGCTGTGATTTATTTCCCTTTATATTTATTTTTTGTTTTATCCGACTGACCTTGATTATTAAATTTGTTTGTATTTACATTCATTCTTGGTCTAAGGTCATATTTTTTGTGCAACTCAGCTTGCAAAGCATCCGAGAAAACTCTATATTGAAATGACGATGAATCATTTTGGATATTGTTATCATCTTCGTTAAAATATGGATTAAAGTTTAGATATTTCTCATATTCATCCTAGGTCACATATACATCAAAATCTTCTTCCATCATATTAATTTCCTCATCAATATCTTCAATTACATCTTCTTCAAAACTATCAACCATATTTTCATTCTTTATATGGACTTGTATTGGTTGATCTTCATTTCTCCTTTCTCTTTGTAAAACTTGAGAAGGATTAAAAGGCCTTCTAAATTGATTTTTATTTATGTTATAGGGCCTTCTCCTTTCTGTTTCTGTCCTAGCCAGTTTATTTGATAAGTCTTTAATTATTCTAGAAATTTCTTCAATTTTATCTACTTGATTTTTGTTAGTACCAGATGTACCAACTTGTTCCTTTTGTTTTCTTCTTTCTCTTTCTCCTGATTCATTTCTAACTCTATCCTTTCCCGATGCAATCATATTGGATTCAATCTCTACAAAATAATCTTGCATACAAATTAAGGTAGTATATCTTTTCTCTCTAAGTAATAAGGCAAAATTGGGATCAAATGAGCCAACAAAAGTAACTTTTGCTACTGGTTGTGATTGTTTGACATCCACAAGGATTTTATTATATAGTTTATTAAATATTTTAATGAAATATGGAACATATTCATTATGTTTCTTTTTTAAACTCCCAAACTCAGTAAAAAAATGGAGATGATCATTCTTTTCACCCCATTTTCTAAGGAAAACATATTCTAAATCATTCCAAGAATCAATAGAATTAGAAGGCAATCCTTTAAAACAAGTTCTCACCTCACCCTCAAATGTTTGAACAAATATCCTCATGTATACATATTCATGTTCAATACCTTAGTTGTTTGAAAAATGATTAAATTTTGATAAATGTTCAAGGGTCATGATCACGTCCTCTCCATTAAATCTTGGTTATAATTTTGAATAATTGTCAGGAAAATTATGGAGATTACCAAGGAGATTTAAAGGAGCATATCTTGTAGCAAATTTATTGAAAAATCTTAGTGGAGGAGGTGGGGGTGGTGGATGTTGGGGTTGTTTTTGTGGTATTTTCCCTTCCATAAATTAATGATCAATTAACAACTATGAATTTTCAGGAGTGATTGGATTAAATAATACTTTAAATTCTTCTTCTTTTGGAAGAGAAATTTGAGGAATTTCTATGTATTCCTCCTTAGGAGATGTGAAATAAAATATAGGAGATATATGAGGAGAGTTTTCAAGGAATTTTCTTGGAGAAATAATGGGTGAATTCTCAACTGAGTATATTTGAGAAACAACAGTATAATCCTTAAGGGAAATTCCAATGTATTGTTAAGGAAAGACTTCGATGGAGTGTGTTGTAGAAAGAGTTAAAGGTTGTTTCACAGAGGTGGGAATATATTCTTTGGGAGAAGATGGGAGAGAGGTTTCAGGAGGACTTACAGAAAAATATTTTGAAGAATCTTGTAGAAGAATAAGGGATTTTCCTTCACATTTAGGCTCCATAGAAGAATAAGGTTTAGCAACATAGGGTATACAAGAAGAAGATATGGGTCTTCACCTAGGATTCTTCTTGGACAATAAACTTTTAGGATATACTACTGGGGTAGTATTTTTGGGGTCTGGGTTAGTCCTAGTGTTTTTCTTTCCTGATGCAAGAATTAAAAATGTGGAGTCACCAGGTGAAATATTTCAGCTGTCCTAACTCTTGTTCACCAACAAGGAGTAGGTTTTCCTTTCATTCTACCCATGGAAATACAATTTTCTTTAATTTGATCCTCGACAATGACATCGAAAGAATGTTGTAACCCTTGAGATGTTTCTAGCTAGGAAACTATGCCAATGAATCCATAAGATTAATTAATTTTTTTTAAGATGATTTGTTCTAAAACAAAGCATTCTTTTTGCTTGGTTGGTCCTGTATCATCAGTCTTTAAATATTTAAAGATTAATATTTGAAGGCAAAATTTTCTATGTTTCAGACAATTGAAATTTTTTAAGAAGATGAAAGAAGAAATAGAGGGAAAAAAAAACTAAAAAGTGACGTAATGTATCTTTGATAAATATTACTCAACTTTTAGATAGAAGAAATAATTATCGAATATGTATCTAAACCAGAATAAAATTTAAACAGAAAATAATACTTTGTTTCTGTTCAAAAAGGAATAATGTAATTTAAGAACATGTCTCCTTAATAATCACAGTATATTTGAATAAATCTGTAGCTTTTAAATATACCTTTGTAGTCAATGATGGTAGTTTTTGTAATAAATCATCACGGTCAAGGTAGTAGACACATTCAAGAATAATTTAAGAGCATGAAAATAACATCAAGAAAATAAACAAATAGACTGAAACACATAAATTTGAATATTCAAAACTTGCAGAATTTTTATTAAAAATTTGTAGTCAGTCCTCCCAAAAATCTCTTTGACATTGATTATTTCCCTTACATTTATACAATTTGGGTCTTAACCAATTTTGGTTATTAGATCCTATTTTCTAGCCATTTTATTTACAAAATATCTTTGAATTTCTAAAATAGAAAGATCAAATGACATCTGTTACAATCCCTGAATCTATTCAACTATATTTGATGAATCATCCTACCAACAGTTGGAGAAGAAGATTCCAAGTTTCATTCGAAGGATAATTGAATGACTTCATTTGCTTGAATGTTATATCTGACTCTGTGTATTTTTCGTATGTGGGGGGATTTGAAAATAAACTTTTTATTTTCCAAAGAAGATAGAAATCATCTATCAATATATCTACAATGGTCTGCCCTCTCAAAGTATCAACCATTCTTTGAAATTCATCTTCTTTTACTTTGATAACAAATAAGATTTTTCTATAATTTTCATAAGACAACATTTTCCCATTTTTATCCCAAGCTGAAGGCAATCCCATTTTAACTAGATTCTCAAATTTGTTTGTAGAAGATTCAACATTTCTTTTTACCATAATACATTTATTCTGAACTTGCTAAATTAGGATCCTTTTTGTTAAAAACTTTTTCGTTTCCATAACCATTGCATTTTTGTCTCTGACACCTTTACTTGCTAATATTTCACTGGAAGTAGAATTCATGAACTTAATGATTTGAGTAGCAACCCGAGGTCTAGTTCCAAATTCATGGAATGATTTTTGGATAGTTTCATCAGCTTCATGTTCATCTGTTAACAACATTTCATCATCTATTATTTTGAAATAACTCCATATCTTGGAAACTTCACCTATGATTTCATCCCAAATGATATGTTTGGTTCCTACTAGATAGGGTTTTCCTCTCAATTTATTCTTCATTTTCTCTATATCTGTTAACAATTGAGATTTTAGTTTTTTATATTCTTCAATAGTTTTTTCTTTATCCCTAATTTCTTCATTTTGTGTTGCAATGGTTTTCTTCAATTTATCAATTTCAACTCCTTTTATATTAAAATTTGCCAATTCATTTGATAATCATGCTATTGGATTAGATGATTCTGTCGACTATAACAAATGAGATCCTCTCTTCGAAATTTTAATCTTCTTGGCATACAAATCAATTTGTTCTTCCATCTGCATCATTTTCTTCAAAAGTTGATCTTTTTCTTTCTGGAATGCTTGTAGTTATGTAGTCTGTACATGGTCAATTCTTGGAATGTTAATCTTTTTCTTCAATACTTGGATCTCTTTGTATTATTTTTTTTCATCAGAGCCTGTGCAAATGCTTCATCTCTTAGGTTTACTCCTAGGTCCATTATCCATTGTTCTAGCTCTTATACTACTATTTGCCTGGTTCTAGTGGCTAACTTTTCATTTTTTAGTTGGGTCCTGAGCTTCTCATTTATGACCTAAAGATTCTTAATTCCAATATTGGCTATCACAACATCCCTATTTATCATTTCTGCAGTTTGTCTATGCAGGTCAAATTTATCCAATGGATGGAAAACATTAAGATAAATGGAAATGTTTGTCACCTTCTTTTGCTCCTTTAGCTCCACAAAAATTATATTAAATCTTCCTTTCTCATAATCCACACCTCAGATCATTCTGGTTTGATATGCATCATGATAAAAAACTTTGGGAATCATACACTTTTTAATTCTTGCACCTTCTTTTCTAATTTCCATGAACTAATGAACCTGGTGTATCTTCTTTGATTGATCAATAATCCCTTACTAGATGTTTAATTTTGAATCTCTACACTCTTGATATTTTATGATGATGTTACTTCTATAGTAACAACATGGCCCTTGTTTATTGGTATTATTTCTTTTGGTAACTATGGACCCTCTTCTTCCTCCAGTACTTCCAATTTATATCTTTTGGTTGATCCTTCTTTATATGTTCTCGGATCCTTTAGAGTTGATTTTGCAGTCTTTCTTGTGTATGTCTTCTCGAACTGTTGTGGTGTTTGTGTGATTGGAGACTTCACAGACTGATTTGATGCTTTACCATGGATTTGTAAAATTTTCTGCACATCTTGCCCACTGTCTTGATTTTCCAGCAACTCTAGTTGTTGTTTTTGCTGATGTTGATAAAGAGTCTCCCCATGTGACATTATTTTTGAAGAAATTATTGAATGAGGATCTTACCTCCATGGCTCTCCTTGTGGAAATCCGATAGTTGAAAGAAGTTTTTTTGTTACCTATGGAGAAGACCTGGTATTGATATTAAAAGGTCCTACTTCTTTCTTCGGTTTAAAACTTGCCTTATACTTTTTTGACACAAAATGGATTTCATATTAATTCAATCTTTTCCTAATATATTCAAGAGAAAATATTCACGGGCTCAAGAAGACATGCAAGAGGAAAGGACAAAGTTAACAACCATACATTCTAATTTCAGTGTGATTTTCAAAGATATACCAGTCTTCCACTCTCCTATCTGGACTTAATTGTAATAACTTCTTGCATTCAAGAAATATTTTAGGGTGAGCTTCATTGAAAATGATTAGATAAGATTTAGACATAAATTGGTCAATATACTATGAAAATCCAACATTTAGAGGTTTCTTACTAACTACTGAGGTCCATTGAATGACTGAGTTCAAGTTACCAATTTCATCTTCAACCTTTAATCCACAATGCATAAAATGAAAATATTGAGAGAACAAAAAAAAATAAACAAGGTAAGATTGGTACCTAAAGCATCTAAGAGATTCAAACTTTGAGAGTTGGAAATGGATTTGAATTTCCAAGAATTGGGCATAATTAAATCTAATCAAAGGTTTGGTTGTAATCGGGAAAATTGAAGCCATGATTCCTAAGAAAAACTCATCAACTATTGAATCATTTATTTTCCCCAAAGTCATAGAGATCATAGAGATAATTTTTTGTGAAACTTCAGGAAACAAATTGGATCCAATGACAACATTATCATCGAGAACATCAAGCTTCTTGCATAGATATGTTTGTAATAAAGTAACCCTTTCTTCAGGATTTAATTCTTTGAAACACTTAGCTAATAAAACTCATTTAACACTTCATTGTTAGGGTTTAATGGCCACCTCATCATTTCAACAATGGATTGAGGAGTTAATTCAATGAGGATAGAGCCAGTTGCATAAATTATGGTTGTCTTTGAAGGGATTTAGTTTGAAGCGCACCATACCATAAATTCCGAGAAATTGCACACTTGAGGCACTAGAAAAGTTGCTAAGTTGGATTCCCAAGCATGATAATGGTCGAATGGATCCCTAGAAATCTGATTAGCCTATAGGTGCAACTCAAAAAGGTCGAAAGACAAGACAGGGTAAAAAATATCTTTGTCTATGTCGACTATATCTTCCTCTACAATATTTGTGTTTTCCTTTTCTTTTACTGGATGAGAAGATTCCATTCTAGATAAGAAAACCAGAAAAGGAAATGGGGTTTGAGTTACTCATGAAGAAATTTGATTAGGACAAGTTTCAAGATGAAATGGCGATGGTGGATGGCACAAGAACAATTTACTGGGCGCTAGAACAGATTACCAAGAGATTGAACAGTTTGCAAATTCTAAATAAACCAAAATTTTTAACCTTTACTCTTTTTAAAATAAAAAGTGGATACATGTCGGTTTTGAATTGGCGAAAAGTTATTTAAAATAATTAAAATTTGAATTTTTTACCTTTTCGCAAGTTGGCTTCATAGAGGACATGTGTTGGTCCTGTGTCGATTACGGGGGTGGGGATGGGTGTAGCTAAGCCAACTACAAGCCATGGGGCTGCAATCCACAGATGTTTGACACATCACAAGTGATTTGACCAAGGTTAAGTTTGTGGCCCTCCTCCCTTGCATTAAACATCGGACATGTGAGGGGTGGGGGAGGTTGCAATCAATTGCGAGCCATCAATCTACTATCCAAAGCACGCAATTAAATTTACAACAAACATGCACGCTTATTATTTTAAAACCATATAATATATAAAGTTAAATATATAATATATACAGGTTTCAAATAAACCTTTAATTTATTAAAACTTTAAAATAAAATAAAACTAACTTAAGACTAAATATTATAATAAAATGAAATTTTATTATAATATTTTGAAACTAAGCTATCCCTAATGTTTTTATCAATTTTTTTCAAAAATTCTTAACCATGACAAAATATAAAAAAACAAAATTTGAGATCCTAAGAAAAATTTAGACCATGTTACAATATAAATGAGAAGAAATTATTCTACATAGACTGTGAAGAGGAAGAAGATTAAGAATTGGAACCATTGCAATATCTAGAACTAGAAGAGACTACTACAACCACATCTATCTTGCATTCGCTAGCATTAGTACTCTACAAACCCTCAAGATAAAAGGATATGTCGAAAAGAAAAACGTAACAATATTGATTGATTATGGTAGTACCCATAACTTCATTAATTTAAAATTAACAAAATTTCTCAATTACTTTATATATCCAACACTAGAGTATCAAGTAATGATTACATATTGGGGTACCATAAATTGTTCAGGGAAGTTCCATAGTATTAAGCTCATTAGGGGGAGTATTTATTGAATAGACCCATGATTGCAA
>SNQJ01S0033242.1:10606-34884 GCA_010110895.2 Picea sitchensis
CAACTTAATAGTTTCTTTCTCTAGTTCCTTTCTTAAAGAAGCAATTTCAGATTTTAGTTTTTTCGCGGTTTTCTTCCTTTTCCTTTGACTGGATTCACACAACTTCTTCCATCCTTCTTGCCTCTTCTAATTGAACATTTAGGTTCATGATAGTCTTTTTTGTTTTTTCAAGCATTTGTGACATTTTGAATTTTGAATCACAATCTTCTTCTTCATATTTCTACAACTGCTCCTTTTGTTTCATATTCTTTTTACTAAGTTTCTTTATTTAGTCTAAGGCAAAAATGAGTTGTTCTTCAAGATCCACTTCCCCATCTGTTTCAACATTTTCTTCATCTTCTGAATCTGCCTTTTCTGTCCCTTTGTCTTCATCAATTTTTGTTTATATGGCCATGAAGAGAGTTTTATCTCTTCCACTAAGGGAGACACTTTCATCTCTCTCTTACATATCTTCGTAGACACCAATACCCATTGGTACAAACCCTGGTAGGCACCAACCTACTCTTACAGATATTTGTAAACACCAATCTATTGGAGACACCAATGCCCACTACTAAGCACCAACTTAGCAAGAGACAACAATCTCTTTCTTTGAGCAACAACAACCTTCAAGTTAAAATTGATTGTTTAGTACATATAACTTATTCAAAATATGATAACATTCACATTACCTTCATTAAGTCTGCTTGTTACTCTTTTGCCTTCACCAAGTATGACCAAAATTTGAATTTCCAAATGAAATTTACGGCAACTTTCTCAAAGCTTGTTGTTTTTGGCCTCTTCCCAAGAACGAACTTTTACAACATGCCACATATCCAATTTTGCAAATTTGATTCTGAATTTTTTACTTGAGGTACTTAGGTAGCTCTCCTCAGATCCCTGAAAATTCCAGTCTTAAAAGTCCCAGAAAAGAAGCTATAGAGAAAATGCCAAGTTGACCTATTTTAAACTGATTTCAAGACCACTGAGAAACCCTAAATTTGACAGGGTATATTTCAGAAGGTATAGCAAACCAAAGTTTGAAATTTTTACCTGAGGTACTTTTGTATGTCTTCTCAGATCCCTTGAAATTTCATTGTCTGAAAAGTCCTAGAAAATAAGTTATAGCGAAAATGCCAAACTGATTCGTTCAAAACTTATTTCAGTACTTTTCATAAACCCTAACTTCCATAGGGCATATCTCATAAAGTATATCGAATCAACATCTAAAAGATTAACCACATGTACCCAGAGATATCGCCTATGTCTCCTCAAAATTTCACATTCTGAAACGTCTTAGAAAATAAGTTAAAGAAAAAATGCTAAATTGACTTGTTTGAAATTGATTTCAGGAGCATTCAAGAACCCTAACTTCCATAGGACATATCTCAAAAAGTATAGTGAACCAACATCTGAAATTTTAACCACATGTACCCAAAGGTCTCACCTCCGTCTCTTCAAAAATTCACAGTCTGAAACATCTTAGAAAATAAGTTATAGCAAAAATGTCAAGCTTACTTGAAACCGAGTTCACAACTCTCTCCTTTTGGAATGATATCCAATCTTTTCTCATCCACTTCTTCAATTGTTATTACATTTGTCACCCACACGATTTCTCTCAATACTTTCTCTTTTTATAGTTTATCTTAACCCTTCATTAAGGGACATGTTCATTTAAAAAGACATGACACCCATTAATTAAGTAATTAATTCCTTTTCTTTTTATTTAAATTTTCCAAATATAATGGGAAAATACATGGAAAAATACCATGGGATTCCAAACCCCGTGGGTTTGAAACCACCATTCACTTTTTTCTTTTTCACCTACACCCCCTTTTTAATATACTTGTAAACTTATATATAAATTGATCTTGCAAATGCTCTGTGTATTTTTAAAGTTGTAATATGACATTAACGACAACATTAATCCTTTGACATCAATGACAATAATTCCAACAAACTATCTCTAATGTGTATATAAATAGGGAGAGCTTATCCATAAGTAAACTATTTGATCTAATGTGTATGTTCATCATGGTACAACAAAGGGTAATCAACACACCATGCACCACACATCATAGGAAGCACCCCCAAGCATGGTATAAACACTTTTACTTTCAGAGTAACCCTAAAAGATAACACTCCCTCTTTAGAAGGAAAGTGTTCATTTCAACACTAGTATTCTCCCTCCGCTTCTATGTTAAATATGCCACTAATAAATGTGAACATGTTGCAGTCTCAAAATAAACCATTGACCCCTAGAAAGGAACTTTCACCCAACCATTACATTCATCTATTGAGGCATCACACCTCACCTCCTCAAAACCATTAAAAGGATCACAATTGGAAGTAGCCAATGCATTATGGTTATCATATCTCCTAGGGGGTATACTCACCCTCATTGGAGATCTAGGTGCTCCTACATGCTCTTGTGCATCCTATAATGTTTGAGTAAGTCATCTTGACTCCCTATGGATAGATTAGTGTGTGAGGATGTATCTTTACTCAAGATCTCTTCACCCATACTTAGATGTAACTCTTCTCTTACCTTTGAATCATATTCTAAAACAACAACCTCCTCACTCCCTTCAATCATTGAAGGAGATACATGTGATCTAGAGGACCATACATTCTCTTCAAACTTCTCAACTCGACTCACCGCAGGGTTTTGCTATGATAGAATGCAGATTTTGTAAGCTTTACAAGTCTTATTATATCCAACAAAAATACCCTTGATACTCGAGGGTTCCAACTTAATTCTCTTCTCCTCAAGAACACAGATATAAACTAGTAAACCAAATAAACGAAAATGTGATACCTTTGGTTTTGCACTGTGAATGCCTCCTTTGGTGTCTTGTCCTTCAAGACCTTATGAGGTACCTATTCAAAATATACATAGTTGTATTAGAAGCTTTCGTCCAAAGACACATGGGAAAATCCATGTCACTAGTAATCTCAACAATAGAATYGTTCTTCCTCTTTGCAACCCTATTTCGCTATGGGTTGTAAGGTATTGCCAACTCCCTCTTGATCCCTACTTCCCTACAAAGAAATGAAACTTTGATGAGGTATACTCACCTCCTATGTTTCAAATGAAGCATCTTGAGATTCTTTCTTGTTTGATTTTCAACCAAGGCCTTGAATTCTATGAACTTACTGAATACTTTATCCTTAGTCTTCAAACAATAAATTTAGGTCCCACGAGAGAAATCATCAAATGAACATGACATAATGCAGACTAGTTAAAGAGGAGGAAGACATCGGTCCACACACATTTGAATGGATCAAATCAAGAGTCCCTGACATTCTATTCTTGTTGGTAGGAAAAGAAACCTTGACATGCTTGGCAAGAACACATCCCTTGCATAATGATTCCTTTTCTAACTTGAAGTTCGACAATCCCCACACTAAGTTCTTCAAGAGAGGAAACAACCCATGGTGTAAGTGACCAAAATGTTTGTTGTTATTACTGTTGTTATTAGGTTATTTCCAAATTTCATGAGTATCTAATGCATTTCCAAAACAACAATATAAAGAGGATCACTGAAAGAAACACAATCACAAGGTACACAACATTTTATCTTGGGAAACCCTCATCGAGGAGAAAACCCAAAAAAACTTTCTCAATAATAGATTGCCAATACAATGCCAAGACTAAGACAAAAACACCAAAGACAAACCAAGACCAAGCATGCATCTCTCTTCTCCTTTGTTAGACTTCTTCCTACAATTGCAACTGCCTTTAAGATATGTGCACTAGATGAGTGAGTGAGTGTGTATAAATGAGACACCAACCTCACATATAAATATAAGTGTGAGATGGTGCTAGGGTTGTGTCTCTTCACTTGGTTGAGTCGACTTCTCCTAGAAGTGGTTCAAACCACTTTATAATTACTAGGGGCCGACTTTACAAATACCACTATACAAATACAGTTTGACCAATCCACAAAACAGGATTTGATCTTATACAAGACCCAACTTGATCAATCCGCAAATGGAGATTTGATCTATAAAATAATAACTCAAATATAATTAGAATATTCTTCGAAGTTACAATATTTCAACACTTGGTACTACCATGCACCAGAGCATCATTTTCACCACATATTCTTATAACCTATAAATACCTCCAACTCAAACCCCTTTTGCCACAACACAGGTTCAAGCATTAAACTCAACCACACAGTGTAGATGTGCGATACAAGAAACTGAAAAGAGGATTTTCTTCAAGGCAAAAGCAAACAAAACATCATTCAACTAAAGAACATCACTTGATGGCATCCAAAAGGAAATGGAGTCCAATTTTTTCATAGGATAAGTAGCATCATCACACAACTCCACTCTCATACCTCCCTCTTGAGTCTTAAGCTAATTGAAGAGTTTTTTGATATAATTCATATGCCTTGGTGCCTTAGTGTCTGTTGACTCGAAAACACGCCACTAGTTATATAACTTGCAAATGGTTGCAAGACATACTAAAAAAATTATTATGATATAAATATAATTAGTAGGTGGGATCCCCTAGAAGAGAAAATTAATGAAGTTATATTTCCAATTATTCACGGGTAGTAAACAAGGGAAAATCATGAATCTAGGTCAGAGGTTAAAGGCCAAGTAGACAACTGAGAAAGGTGAATCAAACATCGAAGTATAACTTGGTTCATTGTGTTGTATTGAGAGTAGGAAGACGAGGTCGACATCTTCAATAAGGACACAAAATTTAACAATCTGAATCTAAATACTTAAGCTCTTACACAAGATCAGATCAGTCAAACAACGTAGCCATAGGTTAAATGCATCTGGTAGATTTCAAGGAAAAGATGTAGAAGTGCAATTGACTTGACCCATAAATGGTTGCACCAACATAAGCAACTAGCAAAAGAAATCTAAAACAAAGTAACTTGCTCACATGCTGCATTATTAGAGTCACTATTCAGGCACAAGAATCTAGTGAAGAGTAAGTAGAATTTCCATTTGAGATCATACTTTCAACACATGAAAAAAATATTTTAACCAATTAATCATTTGTTTAAAATTATTTCAGGATCGATTTGCTACTCAAGATATCACAAGTTTAATCTAACTATGTATTACGAAAAATAATTCCTCTAATTCATCATGCGAAAAAGATAAATTTTTAAGAAAAACATATATAGTACACAAAATTTAGGTTCTTGCTCGGTCTTCAAACAATGCATATATATCTATAAATCTTACATGCCTTACAAGAACAATTTCAATTATATTCTCAATCAAATCTCCATTCCATACATAACAGGTTAGTCTTAAATCAAATCAAAATTTCTTAATCCAACTACGAGTTATGAATCTTAAGGTGTAAAAACAAGATACCATACTGAATTTCTATACCATATGACTGCTATAAAATATAAATTGAAATTTATAATGCAATTCCTAAACTATGACAATACAACACTTTCAATACGGTTCAATACAAATTCATTACTCTTTACACAATAATATAACCAATAATAAATACTGTGACCAAGGAATGTTGATAATGAGAGTGATCTTCAATATGAACAAGCTTGCACACATCTTCATTGTTTCTTCCTACTAATCTGAGACTTCACTGGTACCTCCCAGCCAACGCTAGGGATACTCTTCTTCCCTCTTATCTCCCCGAGTTGCAAAGGGGCCACACACAAGAAACCATAAAACAATAGCTCCAAAGCTTGCCTTGCAAGGAAAAACTTCCACTCTTTCTACAAGCTTTGTATCCCAACTCTCACAAGTAAAACACAGTCAACCAAATTTTGGCAGCATAACAGTACAAGAAAAAGTGAGGTCCATTTTCCTTCTACACCATTAGTTTTATAGAAAAATCCTCAATGACACATGTCCTCATGCACAAATAATTAACTTTTTAATTAATTTAATTATGATTATTCACCCACACACTTGTCACACTCTCCCCAAGTTGCACAAGTAATTACCCTTTTTATTTTATTTAAAAAACTATTTTCTCTCACATTCCCCAATGTATTCCTATTTTCACTCTTAGTTGTTCATTTCTTCCCCAAATTCTCATTTAATGAATGTCTCCTAACTATATCTTAGTTAGATTTTGATTATGAGTCTTCTTTTAGTTAGAATTTAGTTTGACTCAAGATTATATTCTATGTGTACACTTGTTCTCTCATCTTTTATTTCTTTCTATTTTTAAAATCCCTTTTATTAATTTCACGCACACATGTGCAATTTTCCCAACCTTTAAGTTTTTATTCCCTATTTTCCTAGAGTTTAATTTTATCTCAAATCTTTTAACTTATTTCATATTTTATTTAATCATTTATTTAAATTAGACTTAGACTTAGTCTAGAGTTAGTATTAGATTCTTGTTAGGCTTCTAAGTTTATAATTTACCATTTAATTAATATTTTATTATAACAAGGTCTAAACATTTCATTGTTTTCTAGGCCACCTAGATTTATTGACTCACGTTTAATTACGCGACATGCCCTTCAAGACGCACCTCCATGCTCCAAGGGTTCCACTCACCTTTGACGGGTTTTGGAAGTTTGTCCAACCCTTGGAGTCAACACTCCATTCGGTTGACCTTGTGAGAGACTAAGGGATTCTAAGGAATAATGATTCTTCCTTATTGCCCGTCCCTTATAATTCTTCGTGAGCAACTGTCTCATCCCTCCCTCACGACATCGTGGACCCCTCAAACTAGGTAATCGTTAACCTATAGTTCAAGTCACGGTGGGAGTGCTAGTAGGCTGTGACATGGACACTGTCCCACCTCGCCCTCAAATGTCAGGTTTCTGTGCATGGCCCCTTTACTCCTGATGTGAGTTGGATTAGAAAGCGTCGTCAAGCCTTCATCCACTGACAAAAACAGTGTCAAAATCCATGTATATATATATATATATATTAATCAATCATATATCACATGTGTGTAAAATGTAATACTAAAAAAAAATGCATTCCACTCATTGACTCAATCCAGAGTCCAAGGAAGTCCATTGATGCAATCAACATCCATAACTTGTCATAGGTCATGCACACTCATGAGAACTTGTCAATAATATTTGTCAATACATATACATAAAAAATAACAATAAGTCACAATACATCATTATCATCATATATAACTCATAATTGAAACAAAATCATAATGTACCATAACCGGATCACTTGCACGCAAGTGTTCTCAAATAATATGTAAAAATAAGTGTGATGAGTAAAATGGGATGTTACAAAAAGTATTTCCAAGTTTAGATTTTATTTGAAGCCTGTTCACTTCACTATGAGAATATATTTGAAGAACATGATAGGAATGATCAGAAATCAATGATTCTTAAAAAAGGTAATAATATAATTCTAAGATGGAGTCTTTGGTTAGATGGTTATGCTTTTGATATTGAATACGAGCTTGGTAAGGACAACAACATTTGTTCATTATTCTACAAAGTTGTGATAGTTGAAGGAAAGGGAGAAAACAAGGAAGAAGAACTAAGTCCTTAGACATAAGTTGGTGAATCTAGTCACCGAGAAGAAATAATTTTTTGTTGGTCTTGCTTTGTTATCATGATTAAAAGAAGTCCTGAACTTCATCGTATCCTTGGACTCTGGGCTTCTAAGCATGATAATGTAAATAATTATATATATATTTCTAGAGATAGGATATTTTCTATTTATCTCATGGATACATGTTCACTTGTTGGTCAAACTATTCTTGAGATACTTGCTTTTATGTACGTTTCTGGGTTAAGCTATCATAAGTCATACTGATGTCGAAACAACTAACACCATTTTAAGAGATCATTAATCCAATGGAACTACACCACATGGATAATGTAAATGGAAAATGATTTAATTCAACATTTAATTAAGATAATTTAGAGAATGAAAAAAAACAAATAAATATGATGCATTTTCACCATGAAATGTTGTTTTAGAATTATTATTTTATTTTATTTTTCATGTATGGTATCAATCTAAGATACAATAGGATCTCTACGAGATGTTTGTTGTACAAAGTTGTCATAATAGAATTATAACACTTTTTTTTTTTTAATTTCATTCCTACTAGTAATAAATAGTAATAAATATGGAAAATGATTAGCCACAAATAAATATGACTCATTTTGCAATGAAATATTCCTTTAAAATAGTTTAAAAAATTGATAAAGAAATTGTTTAACAATAAACAATTCTTATTATTTAAAGAAATTGTTTAACAATAAACCATTCTTATTATTTTTATCCGAGCAATAGATTTATTGTCTATCAAATTTTAGATATGTCAAAAGAAATTGTTTAACAAAAAATAATTCTTATTATTTTTATCCAATGAATATATTTCATGTCTTTATCATATATGTTAGGCCTTTTGTTTGATGTTTGTTGCATAAATCATTCACAAAAGAAATTGTTTAACAAAAAATAATTCTTATTATTTTTATCCAATGAATATATTTCATGTCTTTATCATATATGTTAGGCCTTTTGTTTGATGTTTGTTGCATAAATCATTCACAAAAGAAATTGTTTAACAAAAAATAATTCTTATTATTTTTATCCAATGCATATATTTCATGTCTTTATCATATAAGTTAGGCTTTGATGTTTGTTGCATAAATCATTCACGATAAAATCATAAAATAGTAAATTTTATAGATTTTTATTTCCAAGTTGGTATTAGAGTAAATACATAAATGATTGAGATGTATATATTGTGATTTATGTAAAATATTATTTCTCGAGCATTGTAGGGAATTTCACCAGTAGAAAAGAAGTTTAATACTTACTTCATAATGAACTAAGCTAATTCCAAGCATTTTGCAAGCTAATAAATTGCAAGCAACATTTACATATTGTAAGATTTTTCTCTAGAGAAAGTGTCGTTGCAATATTTTTTCATAGAAATTGTTATATTTTTGTTCTTATCCTTTCAGATAAATTGTCATATTTTTGTTCTTAAGCTATTAAGATCAATATAGTCGTAAGATTTTGTACCAGATTGTTTCTACCCTAGTAAGACCAAGGTAAGTCTAAGTCAAATATATTTTTAGGAATATGTCACTTTGGGAATAAAGGTTGAAGAATCTCAACCAAGAAGATTAAATTTGGGAATATCTAGCTCTGGGAAAGAGGTCACGAGATTTATAAGAAAAAATAGTATGCAGATTCTTGCATCTACTTTGAATCCGCTTTCTAGAGTCATGTCATCTAGAGCAACAAGCACTAGTGGTTGATGAGGCCTTGGATTTCCCTCTCACAGTCAAGTGCAACTTTAGGGAATAACATCTTTTGACACCGTTGCCAGGGACAAAGAAACAAATATATTTTCCCTAGGAGAACGACAAGATAAGATTCAAATCTTGATGGTGGACAAGATTTTGGACATTTACATGAGACTGTGTATTTTTCATGTGACGACTCCTCTGTGGTAATTTTGGCTCCTAAAAGAGAAGGAAAAGGACCTAAAGTTCCTTCAACTTCCTCATCCTCTACAAAGAAACAAGTAACCAGAAAAAACCCAAATCCCAAGCCTGTTGCAACAGTGCCAGACCCTGAAAAGCTATTGAGAAAACCTAAAATCACTCCTAGACAATCCTCTCTTTCAAAAGGAAAATTTTCTTCCACTAGTACTCAAGGACAGTCTTCTAAAACTGTCAAACTTACACCAATTGAAGAAGTGATTCCCGAGAGTGAAACAAAGCCTATTGTTGAGCCTACTACTATTTCTTTTCCTTCAACTATCTCAGAACTGAATTTAAATCAATGGAAATTGTTTGTTGAGATCATTGAAGAAGAAAAAACAAATACTTTATCTGTATCTGAAGCTTTCAAATATTTTACCAAAGATATTAAAAGTGAATCAGATACACTCTCATCATCACCTCAGTCCTTTTCTTCTGAAGAGAATAAGCCACGTTATTATTCCTTTGAAAATCCTCTTTTTCTGGAACCTTCAACCTACTTTAGTCCAGAAAAGAAACCTATGTTGTATGAATATCAAAGACTTATCTCAATTTAGTTAATTTGCTCCACTCAAGGAACTATCTCTATTCCTACATCACCAGTTCTGGTCACTCCTACAGTCCAAACACCAACTGTGGTAAATATGGTTGTAAATAGAATGGATGCAATTGTTGTAGCCAAATATGCACCACTAAACCTGCCACAAGTCCTATATGCTTTCCCACCTAATGATTATATGAAGTATTTACCAAGATTCAATGGAGAGGGAGAAGTCACCGCTGAAGAACACTTAAAATCCTTCTACAGTTTTGCAGATAATTTTAATGTGGAGCATGTAGATGTTTGGATGAGACTTTTTGTGCAAAGTTTATATGGAGAGGCAAGGAAATGGTTTAGAAGCTTGCCTCCCAATTCAATCGTTGATATTGATGCATTGGATGATACATTTTTAAGACACTGGGGGGATAAGAAAGACTACTTATATTACATCACTGAATTTTGTGCTTTGAAAAGAAAACAAGGAGAATCTATATCTAATTTTACTAAAAGGTTTAAGAAAATGTATAGTAAAATTCCAGATGAAATCAATCCCATAGAAACATCAGCCAAAATTAATTTTTCTAATGCCTTTGATGCTGAGTTTTCTCTCCTATTAAGAGAAAGGAGGTCTTCTACTCTAAGTATAATGTAGGAAGCATCCATTGAGGTAGAATCCAACATACTAGCAGCAGAGAAGTTGAAGTCCATGGGTGATAGAGATAGGAAAAAACAGAAAGAAGAACTCCCTTCTTCTTCTCATACAACATCTGATTCTAAAATGGATGAAATGGCCAAAATGTTGAAAACCTTGACATCTGAAATGGCCAGGTTGAAGATGGAAAAAAAACATCCTAGTGGACCTACACAGGAAGGTGGATACATAAATCCTAACCAGTTTAGGAGGCCTAACAATGTACCTCAAATATTACCCAGAGAAAGGAGAAATCAAGAAGATCAGAAAGTTTTGTCTCCTTTTCAAAATAATGCAGTGGAAGAAGTTGAAGAAGTGGATGATACCAAGGATGATCCTATAGTGCATTTAAATGATACAAAATTGTCTCCTACTCATTTGACACAACAAGATTATGAAGATGCTCTTATACTAAATCAGTTTGAAGAAGGGGATGCTGATGAAATTATTTAGAAAGAACCTAAAAGGAGAAATATGATCTTAGGTCCAAATCAAACACACCCAAAGTGGACATACCTATTTCAAACAAGAAATCTAATGCTCTGGTTCAATCATTTTTCAGTAAAGAAAGTTCAGGGTTTAAAACTAATCAACAACCTGTCAAGGTTAGTACTAAAGAGGTAAAGGAAACTGAGAAGATTGTTTCTTCTTTCAGTTTGGAAAATGAAATTAATAAGATTAAAATCCCCATACCTATGATAGAATTTATGAAAACATATCCTTTTAGAAAATATGTTCTCAAAGCATTGCAACCCCCTGTTGTTACACATTATTTTAGTCATCCCTATGACCTCTGTTGTTACACATTATTTTTATCATCCCTAAGGATCGTAATAATGATGTAAACCTATATGTTGCCTTCAGAGGGGCCATGTCTGAGTTCCTGAGGAGAGAAGGGAAAGAACTTTTCCTGAGAAAGAAGTTGCATTTTCCTTTGTAAAACCCTATAAAAAGGAAGTTCGCAAGCCGTACTATAGCTAGGTGAGAATTCCTAATTCTTGCAGGTTGCATCATAGCTAGGTCGCGAGGAGTTCGCAGTCTGCTCTATAGGCAGGGTGTGAGAATGCTTACACATGGGAAAACGAGTGTTTTCTCGAATCTCTAGAAGGAGAAACTTCCATGGTGAGGTGGCATCCGAATGGTTTGGATCTTACTGCTTTCATGATTTAGTGGATCATGTAATGATCCCAACACATAAAAAGGACTATCACTGTTTGTGTGTCTTTTAAAAACTTTTCTGAGTGAGGCATTTAACAACACTTTGTTGATCTACCTTAGATGTGTTTATATGTGTGTATGCAGTAACAACAAAAGAGATAACCATGGAACATACCTCAACCATAGCAATAAGATATTGCCAAAACATCTCAATTCTTCTTTATTCATAAAATAGAGAAACCTGTTACAATGAAGCAAGATGTTGATCTGGAATGCTCAACAGATGGCCAAGAAGATAGACAATAGATAAGAGTTTCTACAAATGCCTCTAATACAAAGATGCCTCCAAAGGATGAATGAGAAATGAAGATCAATACAAGCAGATTTGAATGCCAAACTCTCCAGCTGGACAATGACACGCTCCAATAGAAGGTTGAACCTCTCAATAACTCGGCCCCCAAGGCCAAAAGTGTTCAATCACCCTAATAAATATGCCATTTGATAGATCGGGGGATGGTAAGACCAACCCAGGTGGGACTGAATCCTCCAAAGATCCCTCTCAATCTCTGTAGATCTGAAATCCCACTGAATGGTGCACCCCACTAGATGATTGAAACCCTAGATACTCTGTCCTTGCTGCCAAAAGTGTCCATAATCACCCTATTAAATATGCCAACTGATATATCGTGTGATGGTAAGAAACAACCCAGGTGACCGAATCTCCAATATCCCTCTCAATCTCTGTAGATCTGAACTTCACTGGAATGGTGCGCCCCACTAGATGACTGAAACCCTAGATAACGGCCCTACTGAAGGAGGCCTCCAAATTTCTTTGAAACTCTCTATAGAAATATAGATCGGGACACTGTAAGTCACTAGGTAAAGTCTCAGGGTCAGATCTGAAGTGTAACCCTCCCAAACGGACTAGATCTGGATCTCAAAACGCCCTCCTTCTCTCTCAATTCGCCCCACTGCTCAAGAACCAATCTGAGCTATAAAATTGTCTCAGAAAGTACTAGATATGATGTCCAAGGCCCTGCAATGAAAACCCAAGTGATAGAATCATCAATGGCCCTGCCAATCTCCTACAACGATTCTCTCCAAAGATGGTGCGCCCTATTCGGAACTTCAACTGGTGCGCCCTCTCTCTATCTGCACATGAAACTGATGTAGAACTGCACTGAATAGATCTAGAACTAGAATGGTGGAGAAAGTATTGCATCTCTGAGACCAAGTTTGGGACAATATAGGTGGAATCTTTCACCACTGAATCATCCTCTAGGGTTTATTAAGTCAAACCGTCAAACCCCAATATTGGGCTCATTAGTTAGAAGCCATAAATCAAAATAAGATCATACATGAATGATGAGTAGAGGCCATTGCCTTCCTTTATACTTTTTGGCTCACCTTGTCCCTCCAAAGTGACTTTCATTTTATTAATATTTACCACTAATTAATTAACCTTTTACCCTTGAAAATCTCCTCCTCTCTCCTTGTGGCTTCCTGGCCACTGAAAGTCACTCTAGCCATCCCATCCCATAGTGTTGTTCTTCCGATTCCAATGAGCTGGTTACACTGAGAGGTTCCTCCAAGTAATGTGCCCAAAATGCCCTCTATGATTTTAATTAACTTATAGCTCAAAATAGTCAAAATCATGGTGGTCGGAATGGAACGAAACCAAAGCCAACCTGTGTGAAATGGCTCAGAATGATGGAATATGATGATAAATTCCAACTGACCCCACAATGCCTCTCATATACCTCTTTGTACTCGCTATAACATCCATCTGGCTACTCTGGTCATCATAAGTCTCTGCTCTAGATGATGTCCCAAAGTGGGGACACACAGTCCTCCTGCTATAGAAAATTGCTTGCCCTCAAGAAATAGCCAAATCCACTCAACTAAAATGCCAGATCCTGTCCACCTGTGGGATACACAGTATAACCCCTCGAAATAAGAACAATAGTGCACTCCACCCCTGGATCCCATATCAGGGAAGTGAACTGCATTACTCTGCGAAGCATAGTCCTGAAAGATAACAACCCTGTGAACCTCCTGCATATCACACATGGCCTCATCTCGAAATGAGTCCATCCTCCAAATATTCACCAAGATCTACACGACTTCCATCAACTGCACATGCTGATATCCGACCGAGGTATTGCAAGATCTCCGTGAGGCACCCGCAAGCAATGCGTCTCTCGACACAGAAGATCAATGGAAAGTTAGAATAACTTTCTCTGCAATGGTCCACTCTCCCCTATCGGTCAATGAACTCTCAATCCTGTAATCCCTGGGTCCCATGCTAACCTTCGTCACAATACTCATGCTGACACTGCACTGCTCTGACCATGACTGTCTGCCCCTACATACATCCTGAATCCTCCTCTCTAGGGATCCTCAAACTGAAATTCCTGTGACCACTGACCTGTTGTCCAGAAACTGTATCTTTATAGGTGTCTCTGTAGAAGAAGTACTCATCCAAACATCTCCATGCCCTATCATAATGATCAAGTGGAAGGAAAGGTATCACCCCATAGAACAAGTACCTGCAGACCCACCCAAACCAAACCAAGGTGGGAGGTGTGGCTTTCATAAACCTGGGTCAACATGAACATCGTGCTGACAAAACGGACTCCCGGGTCCCATAGAAAACTTGGAACTTTAACACTTCCACCTCTAATCCGTTCTGTGAGACTAATCACTGTCAGAATCCTCTATGCTCATCTGTTATCCCCCTCATGCTACTGTCAATGATAAATGTACAGAAAAGGATAACAAACATATATGTAGTTGACTGTAGGACTGAGGGGGTATCACATGCTTTGTCAATCCCAAGGATCTGACCACAGAAGCTCTTCCATCGGTATCCATGATGATTCTCCTATGGTCAATTAGTCCTTCCAACCATCCAATACAACTGAAGTAACCCATCTGACTGTTGGTCAACCAACCTCCCTGTCTCAGCTCTCATGCAGCTGTTGAAATGGTGAAGGTGATCCCCCACGACTATGTGCTATTGAAAATGAGTGACATCTGCATACTCCCCGGTGTGTCTCCTCCCTGTAAGGCAATTATACCCCTCTGAATCTCATCATACATCTTGACATGTCTCTGTGAACTATCACTCATCACTATATGCTCTGGTATACTCCATGTCATCTCCTGTAGACTCGTGCCACATCATAGATCTAGTGCTGTTGATCAACCCCCACATGGAGGTCAACCACTCCCAAGGCAGAAATGGAAGTGTCCCCATCAACTGGTGCTCCTCTACTAGACTGTCAACATCCTCTCTATCAACGTGACTGACTGATACATCTGAGAGTCCACTAAGACAGATGAAGTGATCTCTGATGGATCTCCTCAAGAGACCCATCCGACGCAGGACTCCATTCTTGAGGAGCGGCCTGCGGATGGCTTTCAAGAATCCTCGTGTGCTCTCCAATTCCCGAGTGAGTCGGTCCATCTCCAACCTCTGCTCCCTCAGAGCCCCATGACATCCACCAACCCTCAATAGATAACTTGTTCCACAACAACCCATGGTAGCCTGGTCTCTCATCATAGACACTCTCTCCTGAGAGTGCAAAAATCATCCATGGAAAATGCTCCATCCGAGCTAATTCCCCTCGTACAATCGATGCTCTCCAATAGTACCTTCCATCACCGTGATGCATGTCATCAATATGTCTAGTGGTTTCCTCGATCATAGTCTCACTAACTCTCATCTGCGGCCGCTATGGTGTGGACCCCCTATCATGGTCAAGGTGTTGAGTGCCATCTCGCACCCTCACTACTAGTGTCACCCCGCTAGTGCCAAATCTAGAATCCCCAAAACACTCTCTCTCTGTGACACATGACGGTCAATTGTCTCAATCGCCTACCTGTGGTTGTTGGGTACTCCATGCCATCAGCACCCTACTGCAAGCATTCTCAATCACACTGTATCCCGTATGAGCAGTTGTATCCTCCTATGCACTCAACCTACTACTATCATATATGTGCTTAGATCCCATATCGCTATGTCCAAACACATGCTATGGTCATCCCAAATACTAAAGAGTGCATCCTCATCAATGCAGTCGCATCCCGGAAGTAAGTGCTCCATCAATCTATCAGCCACTGCAACCTGCTCAACCAATGGTGTCTACAATAGTTGTGACTCCATCTCGTCTAGCTGACCTGTATGTGTGATTTCAACTGCCTGTACGTCCTGTAGCTCCTCTTGGACCTGTGGGTCTGCCTTTCCATGGTGTGCATCCCTAACACTAGGTTCATCCATCATACCTAACGTGCTGCTGATCTCCTCATCTGATGTGGTTATCATGGGTGTTTGAATAGGTGATAGATGTGCCACAACCTTATAGAAGCTTCATCATCTCTAGGGTTCTAACACGTAGGACTCCTCACTAGTGTCACCACACTGCTGAGGCGTAAGGTCATCAATGGTATGTGATATGTCTGTTGAGACACTGGTGCTATTGTCCTTTCCATCCAGTTGCCTATCCACTGCACAAGGGCTATCCTCCTCCTCAAGCATGTAAGCACCACTAGCCTCTCGTGAAAGAGTCATCATCACTATCCTCCTGAGTAGAGTCACTATCACTAGCCTGCGGCAAGAGTCACTATCATCATCGGACTGCCCCGATAAGCCTCAATCGATCCATCATCACATGGCTCATCATCACCGGCCCTCCTTACAATTACCTCAACAACATGCTTCTTACCCTTACCCCCTACACCTATGATCATGTTCCCAAGGCACCTTGCAATCAGAAAGCAACGCATGCATTCCCACTGGTGGCCTGCTTTTCCTCCCTACATGGTTTTCCACCCAAAGGCTGCTCTAACTTCCTCAATTGCCTTGAGCCCACCGCAATCTTCTTTTGCTCCAACTAGGATTTTATAAAGATAGGAACCATTGGAATGTTATGAGCCCTTTGAAATTATTGATGGTTTTATATTCCCTTTCACACTCCTCAATTCTCATAAGAATATCCATCTTATTGTAACTTTTCTAATCCCATCAAGTTATGTGAATCTAAGTTTTATACCACTGTGAATGATCCCAAGCCATTATGCAAGGATCATCACTGCTTTGGTGTCTTTATAAACTTTTTCTCTCGAGGAGGCATTCTATCAAACACTTTGTTGATCTACCTTTTAGATGTGTTTATATGTGTGTATGCGTAAAATACCGTAAAGAGATAAACCATGGAACATACCTAAACTATATGCAATAAGATAGACAAGCCAAACATCTCTCACTTTTCTTATTCATAAAATAGATAAACCTCAAGCATAATGAAGATGTTGATCTGGAATGCTCAAATGATGGCCAAGAAGATAGACACAGATAAGAGCTTCTACAAAATGTTCCGGGCTAATACAAAAGATGCTCCAAAGGCTAAATGAGAAATGAAGATCAATACAAGCATATTTGAATGCCAAACTTCCAACCAAGAATGCCATGCTCCAATAGAAGGTCGAAACCCTCGTCAACTCGGCCATGCCGCCAAAAGTGTCCAATTCTAATAAATATGCTAACCGATAGATCGGTGATGGTAAGAACAACCCAAGTGATCAATCTCCAAGATCCTCTCAATCTCTGGTGATCTCGAATCCCCATCAATGGTGTACCACTAGATGACTGGAACCAGATAATTCAACCTTGTCAAAAGTGTCCAATCACCCTATTAAATATGCTAACCGGGATAGATCGGTGATGGTAAGAACAAATCGTGACCAATCTCCAAGATCCCCCTAATCAGATTCAAATCCCCATTGAATGGTGCGCCCCACTGATGAATCGAACCCTAGATAATTTGGCCCCATCAAGGAGGCCTACAAATGCTCTCAAACTCTCTAGAAATATAGATCGAGACACCGCAAGTCACTAGGTAAAGTCTCGTGGTCGACCGGCAACCCTCCAAACGGGATTAGATCCGATCTCAAAAAACTTCCTCCTTCTCTTCAATTCGCCCCACTGCCAAAGAAATAATCTGAGCCATAAACCGTCTCTAAAAGCACTAGATTCGATATCCAAGGCTCACAGAATGAAAACCTGCGATAGAATCTCAATGGTCTCGCTAATCTCCTACAACGATTCTTCTCCAGAAAGATGGTGCCTCTTGTCGGAATCCTCAACCGGTGCTTCATTCCATTAGCTGAACTCCATGTAGAATCCTCTTGCAATTGAATAGATCTAGAACTAGAATGGTGGAGTATTGCATCCTTCAGACCAAGCTTGGGACAAGATAGGTGGAACCATCGAATCGTCCTCTAGGGTTTGTTGTCAAAACCCTCAAACCCCAATATTGGGCTCACTAGCTAGAAGCCGTAAATCAAAATAAGATCATACATGAATGATGAGTAGAGGCCCTTGTCTTCCTTTTATAATTTTTGGCTCACCTTGTCCCTCCAAAGTGACTTTCATTTTATTAATAATTAATTAATTAATTAAATCACTTTAATTAATTAATTAATTAACCTTTTTACCTCTGAAAATCTCCTTATCTCTCCTTGTGGCTTCCTTGGCCACTGAAAGTCACTTCTAGCCATCCCATCCTGTATTGTTGCTCCTCCCGATTCCAATGAGATATTACACTGAGAGGTTCCTCCAAGTAATGTGCCCAAAATGCCCTCTTTAGTGATTTTAATTAACTTATAGCTCAAAATAGTCAAAATCATGGAAATCGTCGGAATGGAACGAAACCAAAGCCAACCTGTGCAGAATGGCTCAGAATGATGGAATATGATGATAAATGCCAACTGGACCCCACAATGCCTCTCAAATACCCATGTACTCGCTATAACATCCATCTGGCTACTCTGGTCATCATAAGTGTCTGCCCTGTGATGATGTCCCAAAGTGGGGACATTACAGATCATCCTAACCTCCTCGCCTTATCCTCTTCATCTTATAAAAGGAGAGGAGCTCTCATGGAGAAGGGCTAAGTTTGATTTGGCTTGGAATTATTAGCTTGGATGGAGTGTCTTTGAGTTTTGCCTTTGTCAAGATAGATTGTGAATATTATCATATATGTGCTCTTAGAATTCTTGGAATGGAAGTGTGTGGGGAATGAAGGATAGTTAGTAGGGACCTTATGACATCAAGGCCATGGTTGTAATATCTCTTTCACATTTAATATGATACAGTAATATGATTCTTTCCTATAAATCTTGTTGTGTTTTATTGTATGATTCATTGATCACATACATAGGTTTATATTGAGTTTATGTTATTACTATTACTTTTGTTGGTTGCATTCTTTAGCAGGATCATCATTGTATGAGCGTTGGAATGGAGCTAGGATGGCGATGGCGAGAGGAAGTGGCGTTTAAACGGTATGTCACCTATCCCTCTTTAGTTAGTAAATTCAATATCTAAAACTTAAGGAAAGCGTCATGTTCTGGTGTGTTTTGTTCTAGATCTAGGTTGATCTAGGAAGATCAGTTAGTGTCTGCACCTACTGATTTATCCTATAACACCTGCTCATTTCACCTTTTCAGATAATATCAATCTTGAAGATGAAAACCCTGCTATAACTATTTGACCTCATATTGAAGACAAGTTTGATGCTTCTCCTCCTTTGTACATATCTCTGAACATTCATGACAAAATTTTGCATAACTTTTTAATGGATTCAAGAGCTTCACACAACGTCATGCCAAAAGTGGTAATGGATGAATTAGGTTTAGACATCACTAAGCCTTATCTAGACCTATATTCATTTGACTCCAGGAAATTTAAATGTCTGGGGGTCATTAAAGACATTATTGTTACTTTATCTCAGTTACCTATGCAAAGTGTGGTGTTGGATGTTATTGTGGCTGACATACCTCCTAAAAAGTAGGAAGCACACTACAAATGGATCTCAATTATGCTAACATACTTGTGTTTGGTGGAGAACATCAGAGACTGTACAGGGAAGTAAGGCTGACTTACTTGGTAAGTGATCATGAAAATCCTAGTAATCTCCCATATATGTTGTAGAAGATGAATTTGGCTCTTCTATTTTTCACATTGGTGACCAGATAACTGAAATAACAGTTAGAAAAATAATACCTACAGTTGAAGACAATGCAGAAAGTTTGGTCTGGAAAATGTTCTTTGATGGGGCTTGTTCAAAAGAAGGCTCTGGAGCTGGGATTGTTTTCATTTCTCCTACCAAAGAATTTATTCCTCTATCATACAAACTGGAATTTGATACAACCAACAACATCAGTGAATATGAAGCTTTGTTGTTAGGATTGTAAGCTGCTAAAAATATGGGCATAGATACAATTTCTGTTTTTGGAGATTTAGAACTTATCATCCATCAAATCAATTTTTTTTATCAAGCCAAACAACAGAGGTTAAATAAGTATAGGAATGAGGTGTGGGATTATGTTGATAATTTATTTTTGGCCTTCAATATCACTTTTGTACACGAGAATTTGAATCAGCAGGCAGATTCTTTAGCACTTGCAGCGAGTAATTTCAGAACTCCAATCTTCCCCAATTTAAAATTTGAGATTGAGGTAAGACACAGACCCTCAATACTAGATAACATAAAAATTTGGCAAGTTTTTAAAGATGACCATGAAATTCGAAGGTTCTTGGCGACGATTGATGAATTTTCTAATATTTCAATAGATCAGGATAATGAAAATGATGATGTGGAAGTTCATGTTGCAAATGTCCTTCAAGACAGTATTGTTGGGCATAAAATTATTGAGTTGAAAACAAATCATCTCCCAAAGGGATTGGTTCCACTTGAAAGATTATTTGACCACAATGATGTTTCAAGAAAAGTTGTTATTCAAACAGAGGAGATAGATGCGATAGATTGTGATATCAGTTCATATTCAAATCCCATAATGGTGAAATTATCCAGAAAAAATGTCAAAAAAATAGAGAGATAAGTATGTCAGTTATATGAAACAATTTCAGATGTATTTTCCTAGTCTTATGAAGAACTAAAGGTTTTTGATACAAAGATCATGCAACACAAGATTCCTTTAAAGCCTGGATCCAAAACTTTTAAGCATAAATCTAGAAAATTCAATCCATTTTTTCTACCTTTATTACAAAAACAATTGAAAAGGTTGTTGGATGCTAAAATTATAGTACCACTGAGATACTCAGAGTGGATAGTTAATTTAGTACAAAATAATGGAGAGATAAGGCTTTGTGTAGACTTCAGAAATCTGAATAGATGCTCTCTAAAGGACAATTATCCATTACCTAAAATGGATCATATTTTACAAAAAGTAGTAGGGGAAAAGAGGATCTCTGTGATTTATGGCTATTCAGGGTATAATCAAATATCAGTAATGGGGGAAGATAAGAAGAAAACAATTTTTACCACTCCCTAGGGCACTTTCATGTATGAAAAGATGCCTTTTGGATTAATGAATACAGGAGAAAAATTTCAGAGAGTTATGGATATTGCATTTGTTGGTGAGAAAGACATATTTATGGTTATTTATCTTGATGATACTACTATGTTTTCAACCTGTGATGAATAACACTTGCAACATTTAAAGCAGACATTTGAAAAATGCAGGAGGTATGGTATATCATTAAATCCTAAAAAATCTCATTTTTCTATGGAAGAAGGAAAACTTTTAGGACATATTGTTTCACCAGAAGGAATCAAGATAGATCCTAAAAGAGTAAAGGCCATTCAGTAGATAGGCATTCCAAGAAACAAGAAGTCTATCCAATCCTTCATAGGTAAAATCAAATTTTTAAGAAGATTTATACCAAATTTTGCAGAAATCATCTAGTACATTACTGCTATGTTAAAGAAGGATGAAAAAATAAAATGGATACCAAAAGCCAAAGATCTTTTGAAAAGATTAAGAAGGCTCTTATCCATGCACATGTCCTCATCAACCCTAATTACTCAAAGGAGTTTTTTATTTTTTCATTTGCCTCTGAAGACACTATAGTTGTTATTCTCTTACAAAGAAATGATCAGGGGTATGAGCAACCTATCTCTTTCTTTAGCAAGACTCTCAAAGATTCTAAACTAATATATGATAGTATGGAGAAACATGCATATGCTCTAGTAAAGGCTTTAAAAGCTTTCAGTGTATATGTTCTACAATCTGAGATTACTACATATGTTCCAAGTAGTGCAATTAATTGCTTTTTGGTTCAACATGATTGTGAAGGAAAGAGGGGAAAGTGGATAACTAAAATTTTGGAATACAATCTGACTATAAAGACCACTCAGTTAATTAAAGGACAAGGCCTTTCCAAATTGATGACAGAGTCAAATTGTAGAGCAATTGGATTGTATCAGTTCTCCAACAAATCATAGAATTCATCATTTCAGATTGAGGAAACTGGCTCACAGGTAAACAACAAATTTTTTCCTCACCATGGTACAAAGATATTGTATTTTTTCTACTAAATCTTCAGTCTCCTCCTGATTTAGATAAATCCAAGTTTAGATCACTTAAATTGAAATCAATGAAATATTGCATTATTGGTCAAAGCTTGTTTTGGAAAGATCCTAATGGATTATGTTAAGGTGCATTGATGAAGAGGAAGAAAAACATATTTTTTGTGACTTACAACACCAGGGTGTTTGTGGGGGACATCACCATTGGAAAGATACTGCTTTCAAAATTCTAAGAGAAGGCTATTATTGGCTTGTACTATTTTCAGACATATTTTCTTAGGTGAGGGCATGTGAACCATGTCAAAAGTTTGCAGGAAAACAAAAACTTATGTCTCTACCTTTAAACCCCAATATTTCTCATGGAAATTTTCAACACTGGGGCTTAGACTTCATTGGATAAATCAATCCTTCATCTTTTGGACAACATAAATGGATACTTACAGCCACAGATTACTTTACTAAGTGGATTGAAGAAAACCCAACCCGGAATGCAACATACAAGGTAATCATGGAATTTCTTGAAAGGCATATTTTTTCTAGATTTGGTTGTCCTAAGAAGCTAGTCACCGACAATGCTCAAGCTTTAAAATCAAACTCAATGATTGATTTTTGTAATAAGTATAACATAAAATTGGTCCACTCCACTCCTTACTATCCCCAAGGAAATGGGTTAGCAGAATCATCGAATAAAATCCTCATAAGGATTATAAAAAAACTATTGACAGAAAACAAAAGGTCATGGGATTCCAAGTTAAAATTTTCCTTATGGGCTAATCGGATCAGTAATAAGAAATCTATTGGAACTTCTCCTTTCTACATGGTGTATGGAACAAAGGATTTTTTTCCAACTCAATTGGGTTTACCTGTTCTTAAATTTCTGCAAGAGGAGTTAGAAGAGCCCAATAACATTCAAAGGAGGATTTTCCAGATGATAGAGGTTCAACATGCTAGAGAAAAGTTGGATCAGAAAGTTGTTATTCATCAGAGCAAAGTTAAAGAAACGTTTGATAAGAAGACAAAGAAGGATATTTTCAAAGAAGGATATCTTGTATTGAGATGGGATGCTAGAAGAGAGGATAAAGATAAACATGGTAAGTTTGACAACTTATGGTATGGTCCTTTTAAAGTAGCCAGGGTCATGAACAATAATACCTTTCTCTTACATAATTTGGATGATAGTGATATTTTAGGAGGCCCAGTAAATGTGAGATTCATGAAGCATTATTTCCTTTGAGATCAGTCAGAAAGTTTAGTTTGTATAGTAGGTTTTACTTTTTGAACTCAAATAAAGACTCCATATACCCAATGGAATTTTTTATTTACAGTCTATGGTTTTAAATAAAGGATGACAGAAGAGGGAAATAAAGAGAACCAGAAGGATATGAAGGCATTGGTCAACAGTTCTTAAAGCTTCATCATGAAACTTTACCCCCAGAAGGAGCCAGTGTTAGTCTCTGACCTGGTTTTTGATTGAGTGAGTGTCCCTAGTCCATGTCCTCTCATTTTTCATGATTTTCTATCAAAAACTTTGTTTTTACCTCTTGGCTTGGAAGATTATTTTTCAATTTTTATTGCATTTTTTAAATGATTTTTGAGGTTTTTAAAGATTAGGATTTGGTATGATAATTTTTGTCACATCACTTGTCGTTTCATTATTTGAATTTCCAAATTTTTCCAAGTCAGAAAAGGCACTACAAGAATAGCGTTATTCCTGCATCGTCATGAATAATCATGGTTTTTCATGTGCCACCCTACCCAGATCGCGTCCTAACCTTTTCAAATCATGATTAGAAGATCTTCCTACTTCTTTATGATCTATTTCGGGTTGCTATTTTTATGATAACATAATTATACGAAGGATTGATATGTACTCGCCATACCTGCATGAAATCAACACATCCGATCATCATGGATGAAATCATCACCTTCCTATTTTAGTATGTTTGTTATTTTATGCAGGGATTGTAAACCAAGAAATAATTTATGGCTTTAAACAACTCTCAGGAATTGAGGATTTAACCATCAATCTTCTCAGAATTGTCTACATGATCATATCA
>SNQJ01S0033243.1:18268-40953 GCA_010110895.2 Picea sitchensis
AGTAGTTTAGAGGTGTACAATGTTTGAAGAGCCAAAATCCCTTTCTTTCGGTTCTATTATAGTATTTATTGAGGTTCAATAAGACCTTTCTTTCGCCTCCCTCCATGACCTTTTGTCTTCCAGTGTTTGTCCTCATCCTCTTTGTGATGATGAGAAACAAGGACAACAATTACATTTTGAATTTGTCTCGTAACGCTAGTAGGTCATCATGGATTTCAGTCATACATGTGTCTTGCGCATCATGAATACTGGCTTTGGGTAAGGGTGCATCTTCATTGTCCTAAATTTGACAATTGATCATCATGGAGTTTTGAGCTTGGTTCCCCTCACTTCTTTTCGTTTCTAGAATAATTGACATCGTTTTACCGTTCTATTTTCTTTGGTTGCAAATCACATTGCAAGAGTGTGTCTTTGTCTTGGCATGGGTACCTAACATTATTCAACATACAATAGATGAGAGTAAATCCAAATAAGCCATCAAAACTAATTATTATAATTCATATGAATGGGGCAGAAAATAATTGAAGTATCATTTATAAACTTCCTTGAGATCGATTCATGGCTCCTCTGCTTGCGGTCGAGTTATGGTATTCTTTGAGGCTGTCAACAAGGTGTTATATATTAATAAAAAAACTACGCATGCCATAGGTTAGTAATTTCTCAAATTATATAACTAGTAAGTTGTATATATCGAAGATACCTTTCCAACGATATAAATAATGCACAAAACAGACACCTGAGTCAAAAGTTACGACCATTTTACGAAAGGTGGTTTTCATGTGTTCAGAGCAGTTTGAACTAACTCCTCAGACCTATTCAAAGGAGTTTGAACTAACTCCTTTGACCTGTATCGAAGGAGTTTGAACTAAATCCTCTAACTTGTATCAGAGGAAATGAAGGGAAATATTTTGAATCTCTTCGGAGGATTCAAAGGAAACTTCTCCTTCCGGGGTAAGAAAATTTGGAAAAAATTCTAAGTGTCGAATCGACAAGAGACAGTGAGAGCTTGAGTTCAAAAGCCCGTAACTTCCTCATATGATGCCTGATTGAGGTGTCATTTTTTGCAACCCAGAAAACACAGAGAAACACTTCTATCAATATAAATGAACATGTTGTTCCATCATTTGAGTGGATCCATTTCTAATGATGGCCACAACTATCGAGGCTCTCCTGACGGGAAATCCTAGACGATCGTTTTGGCACTTTTGGACCTCATATTTTGAGTTCGCAAGTTGCATTGGAATCATAATGGTGGGAATCAGACAATCAACTTGTTTTAGGGATGAAAAATTCACTTTGACGGATGCCAAAAAATTGCTCTCAAAGGCATTTCTTAATGAAAGTTTGGGTCCCGCGTTTTTTGTTGCTTCATACAAATGTAATTTCGTCAGTCGCTAGGTCATTTATGATGTACAGGATCTTGATCCATCCATTAATATTGAGTTTATGCATTAATATCATAAATTTATAAATCCACCAAAACTGCCAACTGACGTCCAATGCACTTAGCACTATCTAGGAGCTAAAAGGACCAAATTTCTCCCAAAGTGTGTTTCAGAAAAAACGAAAGACCTATAGGTATTATTTTTAACCCATATGATTCTAGGCGAGGCTTCCAAAATGAATATTTAGTTGTAACGTCAAGAAACATAAAAAAAAAAAACAAGCTAGTACCATGTGCGTGAAGAAAGCCACTGAGAACACTAAAACTTGATTATGACTGTGATATGAAGTGAATCAGTTGAGACAGGAAATTAATGACCAACTGTCTAGATAGGCGTGGAGAGTTTAATAATTGGAAATGCAAGGAGATTGATTGATGAATGCAACAAGTAGGGATTTGAGCTGGGAGGGGGATGAGATAAGCCTCAAGGAGAAAGTGGGCTACCCTGACCTAATCAACATTGGCAAGAGGAAGTAGATTTTCCTCGATGTGCTCGACGACGATGAGGGGTAAGCATTATTCTACTGATGAGTTTGTGACAAGAGAGGGAAACTTTTCAACATGTAGCGTGTCGATAAGTTCAGGTGAACCTTATCAATAAGAAATGTAATGAAGCGAAAGTGAGACAGTGTCACCGTTATGTGATGCAACAACGTGAGTAGAAGTGAGTTATGTGGTGAAAGGAATGCACGTGATGAATATAATAATGTGACCAATATCGTTGAGGCGGCATTGATCATCTGAATTTCAGCGATGATGATGAATATAGTCAATGAGGTTTGTGAGGAATCTGATATTGCGTTATCAAGTTCAAAGGGAGGTAGACGATGAAATGATGAAAAACCAATGGCAATATCCAATGCAAATGTGGAAGAGGACTCACTGAAGTGTGGATCGTTGGGTATAAGTGATCTGTGGAGTAACCAAAAGTGGTAAAGCAAGCTAGGGTGATGAGAACTTGGGTGTAGCTATTTTGAGAGAGAGTAATGAGGTTCTAAAGTGGAATAATTAAAGGAGATTCCTTATCTTGGATAGAAACTAAGACAAAGAAAATTGAGAGGTTGTTTTGGGGGCACAACAAATGGAGACACAATGGAAGAATCAATTATCTACGCTAGTCTATTCTTTCCTAATTGATAAGCATAAAATATAGAGGGTCATGGAATTTACTTTTAAGTTAAAAAATTATAGAAATAATTTGAGTTACACGAATGATTCCATCGTGGTGGTCTCATTGGTGATGCTTTCATATCGACTATAAGAGATCGTATGTTGTGTATGGAGGATGAATGATGATGAATTTTATTTCCTTAAAATGCGTCGACGATCCAGGTTGGTATCTCCATCTTAGGGATTGTCTCGATTTTAGGATAAATAAATATTTTTCACTCGGTGTGTATATAGATATCTCGCAGGTGTTTCCCCACTTCGAAGTGAGTGTACATAGCCCCAGTGGAGTCACATACCTTGTTCCATTGCCAAGGAGTGTCCAAAGCCCCGACAGATATATATGCATGTCCCCTAGTAGAATCAAATTTCCTTTCCATTCCTTCTCGGCTTATTTAGTGCATGCTTAACATTTGGTGGATGTGGAAAGCGATGGCCTTTTTAGATAGAATTATGAATACCATCTTTTCATATTTATTTGTATATTTCTACACCTAGATGCATAGAGATATCTTTTTTTAGTTTTCATCCTTTTAGACTTTGACACTTCTCCTTTCATGTGAGAAGCTACTTATTGTGTGGATGGTTCCTCCATTACATAGGATCTGTCACCAGCCAATATGAAAGGATGACCATTGATTAACCACTATGATCAGTCATGGTTTAACTATTTTTACAACATCCCCAGATAGTTCTGATTTGTTTTCAAACAGAGACCCCTAATTATGCTTATGAGCTAGGAAAGAGATGCAAATCGGAGTTAAATTGCTTGCTTCTAGTGAGAAGGTGTTTCCTATGAAAAGAAAAATGAAGATGAGAGTTATGTATGTCATGAAATATAATAAAAGGACATAAGACAACAAAAAATTGAAGAAGCGGGTGTCTTGAAAGAGAAAAATGTGATGATGAAAGAATGGGAAGAGAAGTGTTGAATTAGGAGAGATGTTGTATTCAAGGTTAGAGATGAATTCGTTCCAATTTCTTGTTGCAATTGAAAAATCAAGCCTTTTAGATGCATGGCGATCAACAATATGTAATTAGGAAATACATTTGTCTGGTAAAGAATTATAGATTGAGTGTTTCCAACAACTTAGACGATATTCACACATTCCAACCAGCTAGAAGTTTACCTTATCTTGAAACGATTAATCCATGTGAAATATAATACTCGTGATACTTCGTTCAGATAGGTCTTCATGCTAGCATTGGCTAAGAATTACACCTCTCATTATGGTTTTATGAAGGCTTCCAATTTATTTGTGCAACCTTGTGCTTTAGGGGGCAAGGGTTGGCAAGAGCTCCAATTCATTATCCATCGGCTCCTTTGCTTTGGCCTTTGACATATCTAATTTTCCTTTTCCTTCTTCAAGCTCTGCAGGAACTTATGTTACATAATGATATTCTTATTCAACCACAGTTCTGATGTTTCATGATTAGTTCCAACATTCTTAAGACCTATGTCTTTCGTGAATATTGTCTTTCTGTTCAAGTAGCCATATTTTTCCATGATCAAACTCTAGAAAACAGCTACGAAATATTCACCATAGTAATATGGAAATGGAGATCAAAATTTGTTTGGATGTTTGAGATCAAACCATGAGTATTACATGTTCCAGTTGTCGAGAGATAGAGTATAATTGAGCTCAAGTGTTGGTTTGTATCTATTAAAGTCTATCTTTGGACTGAAAATGACTATAACTGTCATGATTACCAGTTCTTCCCTAAAGAGGTGTGTTTGAGAGCCATTTTATTGACCAATATTCTTGATATCATATTCCACTTGAGATAGATCAAAGGGAGAATAAAACTCAATACTATGTTCCTCGAGGCATACACTAGATGTGAAATATAGTATTAATTTACCCCATTATTGAAAACATACTTTAAGTCTAGGAAAAAGGATAAGTGTAACATGAAATTATAAGGTGCCACCTCTATCCTTAGATCACAAATGCTTGAGTGAGTTAAATTCATTGGAGCACCATCTGAGTAAAGGCTGATGAACTTAACAAAATTTATAATTTATTCATCCAATCCCTCAATCTTGGTTGAAGGCTGTAAAGCATTCCCCAACAGATGTTCTTTCAGAATTTTGGTGTAACTGGCTGCCCAACTATCAATGTCAAGTAAATGTTGTTGAGACAAGTGAATTTTGCAATTGAACCTTTCGGAGAATTCTTGCAAATGGTTTCCTCATGAAGATGGAGAAAACCTAATATTAAAAATAAACTTTTAGTTAAGAGGAAAAGCAAAACCAAATGAATGAAAAACAAAAATCTTTGAAGTGAAAAACAACTTGAACTACAAGAGCTGAATTCATCACTTGAAAGCAAGTGATTTTTATTGAGGTGATCAAAACAAAACAAAATCTGCGATAAAACTGGAAAAGACATCAACATCTAAGTTATGAAATCATAAAGTAAGAAAAAAATTACTGTATTTAATCCTTATTCCTAACTAACCTATATTGGCTTAAAAGAAGGATAGGTATGCATGAAGCAGCAAACGATTAAAACAAATGAGAAAATCCAAAATGCAATGGCATATTGTTTGAAGGCCAATTGGAGAGAATGGATTTGAGAGAGATGAAGGATAGGAAGAATTTATTCAAACAAAATTCCATCCAACAAGTTGAATTTTGCGTCATTATGATTGATGTTACAAGTAGACATGTAGGATTCCTCCAAAAAATCTTCAATTCCATCATAAAATTTACAATGATCATCATATGATTACTAGAAGGAAATCAACAACCCCGGGATTTTTAGATGGAGACTCATTATGCTGAGTATACCTTTTTTCTCTAGGGTTTCTCCAAACCTCTCGATTCACCATTCTATACATGGATTTTTTACATAGTGTCACCAGACATTATAAGCACATGCATTTAATCAATTAAACACACTTAAAATCTGAGTAAAATGTAAGTTGTTTATACAGTTAAAACAAAGCCATAGAGATTCAGCGTGTGCATTTTACAGTAGGAAAACATGATACATAAACAGATCATGCACAGCATGATTAAAGCATAATTCAAAATGAAATTATCACTTTAGAGGCATGAAAATCACCGACCAAGTGGGAGCCTTCATGAACCTCTGACCTTAGACCACATACATTCCATGACTCAGGTGGGGTCACCCCATTTGGGACAGGCTCCACCCAAGACAAAGAGGAGTCCTAGGCTAGGAAATTTGGGGATTCTGGGGAAGACATCACAAGGAAGGAGTCTCTCCCAGTCTCCACACTCCTTTGCCCATAGACTCTCATTCCCCACATGCAACACCGCGAGGGAGAGTGCACCTTCCTGTCACCTAAAACAAATCCAGCCAAGTTGTGATCTCCCACCACGGGATTCTGAGGAGGCAGGCCGGATAGAAAGTCTCCGAATACATGGCGGCTTCTAAAGGTTCAGCCACAGAGCTCTCTCCTCCTTCCCTCTAGCACTCATCTCACTGGAGAGAATTAAACTCCACAGACAACAAGCCTCGCGATCCGAGCTGGCAGTAGCCCCTGACTAACCGGGAGAAGCATGAGAGACACGGGCTCCTCAGGCTTGATTTGATCCGCAGGGGATGATCTCCCACCGGTCATGATTTGAACAAAGTTCCACGCCGCAGGAATTAGCTCCGGCTTTTCCCGAGACAAGTAAAGGGTTCTTCTAGAGTCAACACATGGCTCTATTCCGGAAATGCTCAGGGTTTTACTAGAACCAGTTGAACTCCACAGTTCTGTACAGGGGTGTACACGGATTCTTAGGACAAACACAGGCTTTCCTTCCTGTATCAGAATTACGAGTCTCTGCAGTTGGTTCCTCTTGACTCATTCAGGCCCGTCCGAGGTCAAGCTTGGAGGAGGACCCCCCCTCCACGGCTTAGCCGTCTATTTTATTTACCACGAGAGTTGGGAAGCATCACAGGCGCATCACGCGTTCCATCTAGCCTTCCTCCACCACTTGTGAAATCCACGTGTCGCTGAGACTTAGGATAAAACCATATGATGCACATATCTTTTGAAACAATAATAAAATATTATTTCGAATTTTAAATACAAGCTTATCCCTAATCATCTTCGGCCCTTTCCCCACCTTCTGAAGCCCCTAATTCCTTTCCCTTTCTGGCGGGCGCTCCAATTCCCCACTATCATTTCATGCGTGGTGTGCTTGGTGGTGTTTATATTTTGTTAATCATTACGCATACATACAAGTACAATGGCGAGTCCTGGCGCCCGAACATAGGCTTCACCTTCAACAAACTTTATAAGCCTTCGGCTTATACGAAACGGCTCACCAACCTATAGAACACATTTGCAATTATTTGCATATATCATGATCTATAAAGGGGCTCGGCAGGGACTTTTCTAATCCCCTCCCTTATTTTTTGTCCTCGGTCGCGGCTTATACCTCTGTCCTTCAAAATTTTCAAGATGGGTACTCCGCGCCTTCTTCAATACTCCCCATGTCGGCGTCCTCAGGGGCGTGCAGAGATCCAACTGAATGCTTCCTGAGATCTATAGCTCGGTCCCGTTGCTTGCTCTGCATCCAATATCGCGGGATGCATATGGAACCTTCTTGTTTACGAATCACAGTCCAATCGATAACATAATTAGCATCGGGTACATATTTCATAAGCAGTGAAACACGAAACACATTATAATAATACAGTCATAGTTGTAGGTAATGCAAGCATGTATGAAGCTGGCCCAATCCTTTCCAGGATCTCAAAATAAGCTAAAATCTGCACCCAACTTGGAGCAACTTCCCAATTCCCGAGGGGAATACATTAGTTTTCCGCTTCGAGGAAAACATGAGTCGCCACTTTGAATTCTCTACATGGGTTACATTGCTATCAGTAGTAAACTTTTTACGCTTTATCACGGGCAACTTTGAATTCTAGTGATTTTTATCCATTTTGATCTTCCATCTCTTTAATGATTCGGAGTCCAGCTTCGCTCTACGTATTTGAATTAATCCTAAGCTCGCTGGAGTATTTACGCTGCTTCCATAATGTGCTTTGAATGGGCTCATCTTGAGAGATGCATGGTACCCATTATTACAAGCGAATTCTACCAAATGCAGTTAGTCCTCCCACCTTGATGGTTTTATCCATCGCATACATTCTCGGTATGTCTTTATTACTCTGTTTACTCTCTCACCATGCATCCATCGGACTGGGATGGTATATTTGTATCAAAGTTGATTTTAGATTCTGAAGATCCCGTAAGACAATCCTCTCCACGGAAATTTGAGTGAACCCCGGTCCTATCAGAACACAATTGTCTTAGGAATTCAATACGAAGCGTGCAGCTTCTTTTTTAAAGATATCCCCTTATCTATGCAGTAGGTAGTTTTTGGAATAAAATGGGCGACTGAAAAGTAAAGCTTATTCACCACCGCATGATTGAATCATCGCGTGCGACGGAAATCACGTGATGCGTCGGTTGTTACCCGCATTTCCACTGGGGAATGGTAAAGTTGCAACAACCTGGCACAGATTAATGCGTGCTTTCGACCTTGACAGCACCGACATTCCATACATCGGCGATGTATTACGGCCAATTTCTTTCTTCAACCCGACCACAAATAATGGCGCGGTTGTGCCATAGTCTTTTGATATATCGGGATGACCCGGCGCAGTCACGTATGCATTTCTTTTAGAATTGCCGGCTTCAATTCTACGTCATTAGGTACATACACTACGGTACCTCTGATAAACTATCGGTTCCTAAGGTATAACTTTCCTCTGTCACGTGGTCTCTCCTGCTGTTGTAGCTTTGCTACAAGTCTTTAGTACTACAAATCAGCACTTATGACCTCACAATCATCCTTTCCTTTCGATTAAATGCATGCTAATGGATTTGTAGGTATAATTCAATACTGCCTGGCAGGTGCATCAACCACTTCAGTATCTTTCCGCTTTGATATGCACGATATCAAAGTCGTATTAAACTGAAATTCTGACCATCTAATTTGCTGGCATTTAAAGGTTGGCGATCAAATGTCTACTCAGGGCCAGTTATGGTCTATTCTTAATTGATTTCTTGCCCATGAGGTAATGTCTGTTCCTCAATGCATGGATTCTTCTTTGCCGACTCTAAATCATGAGTAGCGCGAAATTATTTTCATGCTCTTTCATCTTTAAGTTCATAACAAATTACAAATCCCTCTTGGGCAGGAACTCCTCCAACCAGCCTTGCGCATCTGTGCACTCTACGTAATCCTTGTTTGGATCGCAATCCCGCCGAGTTAGACGCCTAGTCGAAGCGTTAGCCGGTCAGCTGGAAGTTGCTCTCACGTTCATCAGTCCTTTGAAACTTCTTCTCTTTCCTTTGCAAAGGTGATGGCATAGGCTATCATGAAATCCGGCTATGAACCTCTATAATACCACGCGGACCCGCCGGATCGCCGCCATCCACATTCCTTGGTGGCCATTCTTGAAATGGCTGTACCTTCTCGGATCCTAGCGATCCCTCTTCCGGAAATATTAACCTTGTCACGGATAATCTGATCGCTTTTGGTAAAATGGTATAGTTTTATGCCGGTGAGTATTCTCAACACCAGCAGCGCCACTCGAGTGTTGTTCCGTATTTCTTCCTATGTCTTGGGAATACCGCAAATGTCGTCCAAGACTATGACAAACGTCCGGATATCAATTACGGAACACTCCATTCGTTAGGTGCATGAAAATAGTAGGTGCGTTGGACAATCCAAGCGACACCACTGCTTCGATAATGGTATCTTGTTAGAAGGCCGGTCTTCGGCGATGTCTTCATCTTTATCCTCGCCGATGATATCCGGATGAATCTATTTTGAAAATGTTGCATCCTTCAGTACGATCAGAAAGATCGTCGTCCCTCAATGAGAGGATGGTTATTCTTGACAATGACCTTGTTCAACTATCGAAAATCAATACGCGGCCTCAGCGTCCATCTTTCTTCTTCCGCAGAATGGGACTAGGGCTCCCCACGGTGATACGTTGGGACGAATATAGCCTTTCTTTAATAGCTCTTTGAAATTGCGGTTGCAATCTTTCAGCTCTGGTGTACTCATCCTATAAGGAGCTTTCAATACTGGAGCAGCTCCAAGCATCAAATTAATAAAGAAATCAACATCTCTCTTCGAAGGTAGTCTGAATACCTCCTGAAATACATCTTCAAAAAATTTTAATAATGCATTGTTTCCCATATTCGTAACATTATCCTTAGATGCTTCCTCCACACAGGCTGCAATTAATTGACAACCTTTACGGTAACATTTCTTGATTTGCAGATTTTCTCTAACGATACTGACTGCAGGAATTCCTTGGATTGTGCGATTCCTTCTTCGTCAGGATATCTTGATCTCTTATTCATTGTCTGAAGGGCATGGGTGCTGAGATGCAACCAGTCCATCAATTAAGCAAATCATATATGGCTAAAGGCCGAAGATATTCCAGTCGGCCTTGGTATCCCATTCGCTCATGTCAGCGAACGGACTTAACTTGATTCGATGACCTTCCTCCTGGTCATTTCAGCCACTATACCGGGCTTCATCGTATTTGCTCTTGATTGGATGCTGGCTTTCCACCCTCGGATCTCCTGCTGGCTGGCCCCTAAATCAGTCAAATAATAGTACGAGTTATTTCATCCTTCCGCTTCAAATCTCATCATCAATGATTGAAATTCCATTGCTTATTGTCCGGTAGATCCTCGACATTCTCGCCCATCCTCCATTGTTTAGAACTGACGACGCTGGAGTATGGGCCGATTCTTGCTTTATCGCGCAAGGCGATCTCATGCCTAGTTCCCCTTCTGGCTTCAGCACTCCATGGGGTGGAGGCCTTGGCATCTGCTTACTCCCTTCAACCTTCCTAGGATCTTTAAAGGATGATTCTCCCCAAGGATTGTTCCTAAAAAAGGAAGGCTTGTCTCCCTTTCGCCTCTGTTCTTTCTTAAACTTCTTATCGTCATCCCAAATTGTAAATCTGACTTTTCTCGTGGTGGTATGCGTGCTACATGTATATGGTTTCTTCCATTCAGGATCATCAATATTGAATCATGCGCCAATGGAAGACAGCGGTCCTGGAATATCCAGATTTTCTTGATATGATCAACGCTTTAATAGATGGACGCTACTTCAGCGGAGTTCAGAGAAAACTTGTTCATACTCATCGATGGTAAATGTTGCACAAAGCTTGGGTGAAGAACTCCTTCATCCTTTGTCGTATCTTTAATTACGGGCCATTTCTTCCGAAAATACCTGCAATCCTTCCGATGACCTCTTTTCTCTGCGATTATTTCCCTTTGGCCCGAATTCCCATGGGCACTTTCTTTAAATTTTGTTGTTCTGATTCATTCCCTCTGCATGGCGGAATGGCTATAAATTGGAAGTATTCTTCCTTAACAACCAAGTTTAACATCTCCTTCTTATGCTCTCCATCAAATGTTGGAGTTGCAATTTTCATCTCTCTCCTTTCAATTCATCCATCCCATACCTCTTATGATGCTTCTTGAAAGGGGACATAATTGAGCTACTATGTGATCTCTTATGGTAATGCTTTTGGGAGTGTTGGTGGTGTCTGCTACTACTCCTTGATCTACTTTTTCTCCCATGGTCTCTGTGACTTTTTGTCGTACTTGAGTCTCTTCCTTACTCAAGTTTCTTCTCTATTCTTTTCCAAACTCTGCAAGAATCTCGAGTTTAATTTCCATTTATGATCCTTGACTTTTCCTTGTGAGCTTTCCGATATATCGAAACTCAACCAGCCTCTTTGCAATCACCAGGATTTTCATTATCATCTTCATATCCATCTCGCTTTCCATGCCGATGAGAGTTAGTCATGACTCTGGATGCTGGTCTTTTCGCTGCGGTCATCTTCTATTTCAAGACAGTTGCATTTCTTCCCGCCGCCGTTGATTAGCAGGTTTGGCGCCCGTTGAATTTCTGCACTGCAATGAAATTGGTCGAAATTTGTTAGGCCAATTAAACTTCAATAATCCAAAACGCCCATAATTAATCTGAACAAGAACAAAGACATTTCAACTTCACAGGATTTTACGAGCTTTATGCGGCTTTATCATTTTCAGTGTAAACTTCAGTTTCAGTAATCTTTAAAGGACTTCAAGTTGAGGTTATAATTCTGATGCCGAGAATCGCTGTCTTTTCAGTTTCACGATCTCGATGAAGCCCTTTTCGTGCCTAAGCCCTCACAGGCTAAGCTCATAGTAGCATATGACCATCGCCCGCGGCCGATAAGCGTATCCCTCATGACTATCTTCAGTTTAACGCTAATTTGTCAAGGCACATGTAATTCCACAACCCGGATTCTCGATCCGATATGCATAGCCCTCCAAAAGCTAAATACAGCCCGTCTTGGCCAGCGGCTAAGTGACCGCAGTCATAATCCTTATCGGGGCTTCGGGGTTGTGATGCCTCAATACATACCATGCAGAGATTTCAGATCGTCCAAATCAGCCAACTCCGTTCGCGGACGCTAAGCATCACTACTGCTGTATCACTCTTCCTGCGGTACGACCCTTTGTTCCCCTCTCATCACCCTCGGGTCCCCAACGATTGTAAGCCACTACCATGGTGATCATTGGCAAGTTCATGAAGTTTCCACATTAAACTTTCAGCGGCGTCATCAAGGTCGATGGCACGGCGAATTTTAGCTCCGCATTAATCCCGTAACAATTAATTGAGTTTGATATAAGGGTTTGTGACTGACGGCATGAGTTATCCTCCGAACTCCGATCCCGGTGTCGCCTTTGCCTTAAGCCCTGGCGGTAGAAAGTCCGTCATGACCTCTACCTTGTGGCTAGTAATCAAACCGTTCATCGAGTTTAGGAGTTTCACATCGCGCCAGACTCCTTGTCCCGCGATTCCGTTCCCAATCCGATTTTGATGCCGCCAGGCGTTGACTCACAGGACCGTCGCACATTTGAGTTTAGCGACTTCTCTGGCGTGATTTTCGTCATAGAAATCCGAAAATGTCGATCCCCGATGCATGTATGAGCTCTCTCCTCCCGTCACCTTCCTGCGTCGCTCTGTCCGGGTATCGCCGGGAAATCGACTTCTATTCACAGCAATTGCTGGTAGGAAACCCGAGATAGAACTCGACTCTCGGGATCTCGCCGCAGCGTCCTGTTGATGGGCGATTCGAAGCTCCGTGAATCGTGGATCGCGATTTCCTGTGATTGCGATTTCCTTACTCCACCGGAATCCAGCGATAGGCGGAACCTCGATGACTCGATATCGATGACTTCCAGGACTTCTCCTCTACCCGAGGACTTAAACCTGTCGACCATCCTTTCGAGATGAGTTGTGGGTAATCCACCGAGGAGATCTTCGACTCACAATCCTCGAGTTTAAAACTCTAGTGTATGTAACATCATGTAGTATCGAAGGCTTTAAACCTTGTGCACATTCCCAGATCTGACGGTTACAAGGGTTAGCCTTCCCTCTCGAACAGATCCTGGTTCTAACACCGTTGAGTGTAGGACACATCTCTACATGACCATAAAACCATACGGTACTTGAGTTTCAGCACGCTAAAGCCTCATGAGCTTAAGAGCTGGAATCAAGTATCGCCTTGGCCTTGAGGCTAAACAGTCTGTTGGTCCTCCGAAATCCACTTCCCCTCGCATTCTCGGTCAAAGGACCGCTCCACTAGCCCATCTACTCCGATGCGAACATAGCTCTAATACCAATTTTGAGTGAACCTTTTTCTCTAGGAGTTTCAAACCTCTCGATTACCATTCTATACATGAATAATTACATAATTTGTACTGAGGACATTGTAAGCACATGCATTTAATCAATTAAGCACATTTAACTCAGAGTAAAATATATAATTTCTTTGCTGCCACAATTAAACAAGCCATAGCATTCAACGATAACTCATTTACCTGTTGGAAAACATGATACAAACAACACAGTCATGCTATGATTAAAGCATAATTCAAATACCTATCTTTTAACAGTTGTAGAAATCACTGACCAAGTGCGGGCCTTCCACGAACCTCACAGCATTAGACCACACTGCTCAAAACTATCAACAATGGGTCACCCTAGAGCTAGGACCAGGCTCCACCCCAAGGAGCAAAGGAATCACAAGACTGGTGAGTTCACGGGGAAGACATCACAAGAAGAATTTCTCGGGAATATCCCGGCTCACGCACCTGACCACTCATTCTCTACATGCCTGTTCCACCCTAGTAGAGTGCACCTTCTCTGTCACTGGACAGTCCTTCGGTTACCCGATCCTCCTTACCTGGAGATTCTGAGCGAGGCCGGACGAAGTAAGTCTCGGGCTCTGTAGCATTCCGGGGTTTCTTCAGGAGCTCTCTCCTTCCTCTGCTTGCCTCTCTCACGGAGAGTTGCTTTCCGCAGTAATAAGCCCTCCTGCCAGTCGAGTAGCGTAGCCACAGCTAACCCACGGAAAAGCGGTCTGGCTCCTCAGGCGGTTCCTTGATCCGCAGGATGATCTCGCGGTCATGATTTGGAATAAGGTTCCATGCTGCAGGTCTTCCGGCACTCCAGAACAAATGAGAGTTCTTCCTTTCGAGGAGTCCCAACCACCGGAGGCTCTGTTAAAGAAATCGCTCAGGTTTTACTAGAACCCGGAACAGACTTCAGCTTGACTCTAGGCGAGGGGTGTACCAGTTCTGGGGACAAAACATGCTTTCTTTTACGTATCATAATTACGAGGGAGAGTCTCCTGGGGCTGGTTCCCTATAGCTACGGCTCGAGAAGGCGGTCGGGTGTTGGAGGACCCTCGGCTTACTTCATGCATTTTATTTGCATGCACCAGGGTTACGGCCTTGTCACCACGAGCGCATCGCGTTCGTCCGTCTGACTTCCTCCCACCACTTGGAAATCACATGTCCTTCCAGAAAGGACTTAGGATAAAACCATAAGATGCACATATCTTTTTGAAACAAAAATAAAATGTATTTCGGAAGGTTTAATCCCTAGGCTTAGCCCTAGGCTCATCACTCAGCCCATTTCCCACCTTCCAGCCCTTGATTCCTTGCCCACTCTGTGGGCGGCTCAGTTCCCCCTTCACTCATTCATTGTGGTTAGTACGCACTTGCCGGTGTTTATATTTTATTGATTATTATGCATACATAAAAGTACAATAGTAGGCTCCTGGAATTCAACACTTAGGATCCCTGGCCTAACAAACACATAAGCCTTCAGCTTATACCGACTTAGCTCCTGACCTATAAATTTTATTTACAATTCATTTGCATATATCATGATGCGTAGCGGGGCTACCGGCCTTGGGGACACTACACTCATGAATGAAAATTTCATGCAATGTACTTTGTAAGGTAGTCTCAGAGTGGTTGGTATTTCTCATCCCAAGGGTAGAAGTAAGATAACAAGCACTTGACATAATCATCGATTAAAATTGGAGTGTATCATTGTCGATGTAGATCTCCCTAGGTTCAAATTTAACATACTTTGCATGCTGAGGAGAGAGTTGATATATGATTGTTTGAGGGAAACATTGAGTTAAATATAGCTCCAAAGCCTCCTATGACATCAAAAAATCATGCAAGGAGTGTTGGAGTATTGAGAATGCGAATCCACGGATAAGTGATGTATTTGCTCATGGGGAGTAAAATGCAATTCTAGAGAAAATCGAGATGACAAAGGTTCTTGAATCAACTCGATGTTTCTTGTATTTTGAGTGGTGACGAGATGTTCATTTATTGTGATTTGTTCATAGGGATAAAAAAAACTAAGTGGATTACTGTTTGCATACTTTAGATTTTCAAAGATTATCCTATGTTCCTCAAGGTAAAAAATCTCAAATTGCATAGGATCGATGAACCAGAGTTAATTGATTCTTTCATTCAATTCTAGAATTGGAAAGTAATCATCAAAAATAAGGATATCAAAATCATATTGTGATTCACCATGTTCCAGAAATTCAAATTTCAAAGGACTTTCAAAGGGATGTATTCTAGATGAAGTATTGTTAAGGATGAGTGCTTGATCAATCAGGGTTGGACATTCTTCTTGATCTGGTATATCATTCAACGTTTCATCACCAAAATAGTAATGTGAAGAGTGTATTGTATGATAGGAATATGTATGCTCATATGGATGATTATTATCGAACAAATTTGTACACAGTGCATGAAGGTCTTCAGATTTTGAAGATGACGAGATTTCTTCAATGAGAGGTTGATCACAGACCAGAATATGATCATGATTTTTTGGAAGGGGAATCGTTACATGGTTCATACTCTGGGGCTATGGAGTCTAGGATTATTGATAAAGATTTTGTTATAGCTGTGTTGGAGTGTTGGTTGAAAATTATACCCCCTATATCATTTGTGGTCTGTTCAGAAATAAAGACGAGATATGAAAACCAATAAAAATTATTGGCTGAGGTTCATTACTTTCCGCGAAATCTATAGTATATATGCATGACTCTTTGAAACAAATAATTTTCATATTCATTCCTTAGCCTATGGATTTCTACTAGTTCATCAACAAGTTAGTCATAAAACATGAATTTTTCATAGGTAGCGATAAACATTTCCATAATTGTTTCCATCTATGGATTGGTTTTGTTGGAAATGTCCTAAACAAGGATTTAACCTTCCCTTTGAATGAAGGAGGATGAGCAGATGACATGTTTCATTGCTGTGTACAATCTAGAATTTCATCGACCAATGTCAAAATCTTTTGAGGAATGCGTAAATCTTGGAAGACATGCTCTTCCACCCGCATCAATTCGAGTTTGATAAGAAGATCGGTATCCTTGAGTAGAAGTGACCTTGTTGGTCTACGGAAGATCAAAGTCCATCATATCTGAAGGTATATGGAGAGCCATGTATTTGGTTAAGAGTTAAATAAATTAGCTCCACGTGCAAGCTTGTCATCAGTGACCCTCCTTCTAAGTGTTGAGGGTCAATTCTCCGAGCGGTAAGGGGTTCTCCCCTTAAGAAATCCCAATTAGACCTCTCACCAATTAGAATAGGGAACCCATCCAAACTATGGCTTAAAATCCATTTATGGTTTTGGTTTTACCAATCATGGCCTAGTCCATTGATATTGAAGGTGAATGATGGATGGTTATGAAAATGGAAGATGTATATGAATACTATCTAAATGCAAGCCTAATATAATTATAATCTAACCTATCTTAGCTATGAGAAAATGAACGTAAGTGAATGAGTTGTGGAATTAAACTAACTCTACTAGTAGCTTCACCAAGATAGTTGAAATGAAGAAATAAAATCAAATAACACATGCACATGAATAAATAACGAAAGGAATAGTCCTAAGTCACTATATCACATTAGCGAGTTCCGTTAAACAAGGGACATGCTATTAGAAAGAATGACAAAATTGCAAAAATTTGCATCGGAATGATCCATGAAATGACATGCTCACCCACAGCCTTGAACATCAAACATTTTGCTTGAAATAGTTTGCATCAAAACAACAACAACACATGAGAGTCCTTCTCTATCAAAAGTTGGCCCCAAGGGCTACTCCTATAAATATTTTCCAATGATCAATGGTACATGAAAAATCTAAGGACAACTCAATTTTAGTTGACATTGTATCTCGAAGTAATTGGTGTAAAATGTTTGAAGAGACAAAAGCCCTTTCTTTTGGTTCTATTCTAGTATTTATTGAGGTTCAATAAGACCTTTTGCCTTTCATCTCCCTCCATGGCCTTTAGATCTTCCATTGTTTATCGTCATCCTCTTTATGATGATGAGCAACAAGGACAATGATTACATTTCAAATTTGTCTCCTAACATAGATGGGTCATCATGGATTTCAGCCATATATGTCTTGCACATCATGAAGATTGGCTTTGGGTATGGGTGCATCTTTGTCGTCCTTAATTTGACAGTCGATCCTCATGGAGCTTTTGAGCTTGGATTTCCCCTCCTTTTCCATTTCTAGAGACAATTGACCGTTTTACCATTCTTTTCTACTTTTTGTTGTAAGATCGCATTCCAAAGTGCATCTCCTCTTTGGCATGGAAATTTACCTAACATTAATTCGGCCTCCAATTACAGTACATGAGAATAAATCCAAATAATCCATCAAAACCGATCTTTATAATTCATATGAATGGGGCATGAAATAATTGAGTATCATTTATAAACTTCCCTGATTTCGATTCATGGTTCCTCTACTTGCGGTTGAGGTGTTGTGTTCTCTTGGGGATGTTGATAAGGTGTTAGATATTAATCCAAGATTAAGTATATTATAGGTTAGGAATTTATCAAATCATATAGCTAGGAAGTTTGCTGAGATCGAAGATACATTTTCTTGGTATAAAGAAAATGCAAAGAATAGACCTCAAGTCAAAGTTCGACCATTTCACGATAAATTAGTTTCTTGTGTTGAAGGAGTTTGAACTAACTCCTCAACTTTGTATCGGAGAATGAAGGAAATATTATGAATCGCTTTGGAGGATTCAAAGGGAACTTCTCCTTCGAGGGAAAAGATAAATTGGAAAAATTCTAAGTGTTGAATTCGCAAGAGACAATGAGAGCTTGAAATCGAAAGCCCATAACTTCCTCATAAGATGCCCGATTGAGATTATCCGTTTTTACAATATGAAGAACCTGAAGAAAGCAGAATTGTATCAAGATAATTGAACATGTTGTTTTATCATTTGAGTGGATCCATTTCTATTGACGACCATGACTATCGAGGCTTGTCTGGCAGGAAATCCTAGATGATCATTTTCGCACTTTCGGACCTCGAATTTCGATTTTTTCAGTTGTGTTGGAATCATAATCAGCCGAGACAAATTAACTTGTTTTAGGGATAGAAAAATTCACTTTGCTCGCTTACCAAAAAAAGTGCACCCAAAGGTGTTTTTTAATGAAAGTTTAGGTCCCGCATTCTTTGTTGCTTCATCCAAATTTAATTTTTTCAGTTGCTAGGTCATTTGTGATGTATAGGATCCTGATATACCCATTGAGACTAAGGTTATGCATTAACATCACAAAGTTATAAATCACCTTAAAACGACTTGACTAACATCTAATTTACACTTAGTATTTTCCAGGAGCTGAAAAAACCAAACTTCTCTCGAAGTGTGTTTTAGAACCAACGCATGACCTGTAGGTGTTATGATTAATATATCTGATGCTAGGTGAGGCTTCTACAATGAAGATTTAGTTGTAACACTAAGAAACACAAAACAAACAAGCTAGTACCATGTACGTGAAGAAAGCCACTAGGAACACTAAAAATTGATTATGACTGTGATCTGAAGTGAATCAAGTGAGTAGGAAATTATTGACCAATTGTCTAGATAGACATGGAGGGTTTATTCATTGGAAATGCAAGGAGATTGATTGATGAACGCAACAAGAACGGATCTGAATTGGGAGGGGAGCAAGAAAACCCTCAAGGAGAAAGTGGGCTACACCGACCTAATCAACATTGGCGAGAATGATTGTCCTGGAGTGTGCTCCCACACGGCTTGATGAAGTGCTGTCCTTCCCTTTGATCACGTTTGGCGAGCCAAAGGGAAATTTTTCAACGTGTAGCGTGTCGGGAAGAAGAGTTGAACCTCATCAATAGAAATGTAATGAAAATACGAAAAGGGGGAGAGTGTCATTGTTATGTGATGCAAAAGCGTGAGTAGAAGTGATTTAGTTGGTGAAAGGAGTGTGCACTATGAATATAATAGTAATGACCCGATGTCGATTTGAGACAACGTGATCCTTCTGGCGAATTTTTGTAAATGATGAAGATGTGAGTAAGTGAGGTTTGGCAGAAGCGTGATAACATGTTAGCTAAGTTCAAAGGGAGGTAGACGATGAACTGATGATAAAACCAATGGCGTGTCAATGCAAAGTGTTGGAAAGAAGAATGCTGCGATGGTGGAGCATTTATGCATCGGCCATGAAGGAGAGGACTCACCCGAGAGTAGGGAATTGTTAGGTCTGGAAAATAGTCAGAGATGTCGAGAAAGTGGTAAAGCGAAATGGGATGGTGAGAAGAACTTGGGTGTAGCTATTTACACGAGAGAAAGAGTGCGAGGATTCTGATTGAAAGAATTAAAGGAGGGCCAATTTCTTGTCTAAAATGGGGGTAAGACCAAAAAAATTGGAAAGGGATTGTTATGGGCACAACACTCCAAAATCACTCTTCCAGATCCTTCATTTGGTGTTAGAGAAAGGGAGATAATATTCATTATTAAGTTGCCAATTGTAAAGACCATACACACTAGAATTTTAATAGAAGAAAAATGTATCTTAATAGGATAAGAATATTGCATTTGCCAATAATTCATGCCCCCACAACCTAATGTGCCTTTCAAATCTTTTGTTTGTTATGAATAAATGTATGGTAAGATTTCACCAAAGAACCAAATGGTCGTTCAAACTTGAAACTTGAAGCTTAAAGATCAAGACATTTGAAAAAAAAAGCATCCTTTTCTTATCCCTTGGCATAGGGATAAGCGAGTTAACCAAGACAAGTCATAATCGAGAGATTAATGGATTGCTCCATGACTTGACATTTAACAACCTTTATTTGACCCCACATGCAATAAACAAACCAAATCATGTGAGAGACAAAATCTCATTGGAAATGGAATGATTCAAAGTCTATGGAGCAGATGGAAAGCACGGTGTTCAAATTGCAACCAGCTGGCAAATTGTGGGACAGTGTAATATGTGGGGTCCATCCATTAATCACGGATAGTGGCGTCATTTCTTCATTATCTCATTTTATTTTATTTTGAAATAAAAAAGGCTCATTAACAGCATAATATCCACCCTTGTTAGGAAATCCACCGGATGACTGTTGATGGAAACATCTTCTATATTCCTTGGTGGTATTACTAGCCTAATATCTTCTTTTTGCAAACAGTATTATATGGAATTGGAAGCCTGGTGAAAATGGGAATGAGTTTCAACTATGGGGTCCACGGCTTTTTTCGGACTAGTGGAGATCACTTTCCCTTTCAACGTCATTGTCACTGCTCACTAAGCCCCAAACGGAATTATCTGGATTAATTACTCAACGGGTCCCACATGGTCTGGTAGTCGGGTAAAAACACGGCGTAAAAGTGATAAACCTGGGTAAATTGTATTGTATAAATCAAGGGCGTCAGGTATACTCTGTTTGCCCAGCTCGGTAGCAAACCCTCCCTGATAGAAAAATGGAGGCAAGAATCAGATCTAGCAGTGCCCCTGTGATGCCCCTGACCTTTGGCTTTTCGAGATCCAACTCTCCCACCCGCCATTTATACTCGCCTTCCTCTTCTTCCTCCGCTTTCAACTTTGCTGTCCACAGAACCCTCTCTCCTACTCGTGCTGCCTGTGGCGGCGCCTCTTCTTATCGTTCGTCTGCTTCTGCCGCCGCTTCCGCTTCTACCAATTTCGCCCTCGACAGATCTGCGTCGCAGGTTCGATCCGCTCGCCGTCCGATTACACCGAAAGGCGATGCCCCCATGAAGTCCGTTCCCTGTGCTCCGCCTAGGCAGACGTGTATGTGTTCACCAACGAATCATCCAGGTTCGTTTCGTTGCAGTCTTCATAGAAATAGTAGTCACTCCTCGTCTACGCATTCTCAGCTTAATGCGAGGAGATCTGCCATGACGAATTCGCTGGTAAGGATCAGCGGTGTCGAAGGAGAATGGGTGAGAAGAGCCCTCACTTCTCTCATACGCCCCTCCACCCACCGCATACAAAGGAGATCGTCTTCTCAGCCGCGGCCAAGCAGGCTCTGTCATATGACCACGGCCCAGGATGTCTCCTGAAGCTTGCATCGGACGGCCTCCCTTTTCAGCGTTCCTTTTGGCCTATTTAGCCGATCGTTCCTCTGATGGCTCACGAGTACAAATAAGGAAGATCGGCATATATAGTTGCAGAGCAGCCCGCAGTTTTGTTTTCGGCTAACTACTTCGCCGTGGATGGTCACATCTGTCCGAAAAGCTATAGCTAAGGATCGCTGCTAATGCGTTAATACTGTGAATATACTTAACCTACAAGCAACTATGGTACGGCTCTCCTAGGCGATTCAAGAATTCCTCACCAGCAAAAAATCACTTAAAAAACAGCCAAAACTAAGTGACCGGATTGTAAAATGTACATATAAATATATTCATTCTCTCATACGCCCCTCCAGCCACCACATGCGAAGGAGATCGTCTTTCCAGCCGCGGCCAAGCAGGCTCTGTCATATGACCACGGCCCAGGATGTCTCCTGAAGCTTGCATCGGACGGCCTCCCTTTTCAGCGTTCCTTTTGGCCTATTTAGCCGATCGTTCCTCTGATGGCTCACGAGTACAAATAAGGAAGATCGGCATATATAGTTGCAGAGCAGCCCGCAGTTTTGTTTTCGGCTAACTACTTCGCCGTGGATGGTCACATCTGTCCGAAAAGCTATAGCTAAGGATCGCTGCTAATGCGTTAATACTGTGAATATACTTAACCTACAAGCAACTATGGTACGGCTCTCCTAGGCGATTCAAGAATTCCTCACCAGCAAAAAATCACTTAAAAAACAGCCAAAACTAAGTGACCGGATTGTAAAATGTACATATAAATATATTCATTGAATTCCATTTCTTCTTTCTTTTTTCGGTTGCCGTCAATGTTTTCCGGTCGATCACTTAGTGGAGTATTTTTCTCTTTAAAACATACATCTTTCTCTTTGCATATTGATGTTATGGGAAAACGAATGGGAGAATAACCAATAGTCACAAACATTATATGTCTGCAACTTTGACACAAGATTTCCGTTTCCGTTATCTGTCAACATTTGTATCATTATTAAGGGTGAAATCGAAGGCTGCAGTAAAGTTTTACCAGAGCCTTATTTTGACGGATTATTTGCATTCACCGTTCAAAAGCCATCCATTTCTTAACTTCTAAGTTGCAGTGAAGTGCCTTGTGTTAAACCTGCAAGCGGACCGTGTTCCGTTTGGTCTGACGTTAGTCAATGAACGCCGTTTGAGATGTACGTACAGTTTATTCTTTTTATATTTTACCTAAATATATTTTAAACGATGGTTTGTGCGTTGCAGGAGGGAGACACTATTCGTGCGGAGTGAGCGCGATAGGCGGTAATGTTTCCGGGTTGTGT
>SNQJ01S0033243.1:40999-67794 GCA_010110895.2 Picea sitchensis
GGAAAATTCTGTGGACAAATATGTACCTATTTCTGCCAACGATAAGTATCGTGCAGCAGACTAATTAATATGGCTGTCTGGTTCTGATAACTCTGACATGGAGTTTGGCTTTTTAAGATCTATCCTACAAAGATCTGGAGTAAGATCTATCTTACAAAGATTTGGAGTAAGTTAACTGGGAGTGGGAGGTAATCTTTTCTAGTCAATCTTTCTTTCTCAGTTTTGCTTTTCAGTTAAAATAAATGAGTTTGAATCAAGGCAAATTTTGAGGAGTAGTCTGAGTTTCACATGGATCAATGTTCCATGCATTTCAAAACTTTCAGTAGGGACTATGCCCCATTTTAAACCAACCCAGATGCTCAGAAAATCAATCAGAGTTCTGGATTGGTTAGAAATTTAAAAATGGACCATCCGAAAACCTACTTTATTTCTATAATATATATATATATATATATATATAATTAATAATAATATAAAATGTATACACTGTTATTGGATCAAGCTTGGGTGGTTGGAAAGAATGATTGTTATTTCTTTGTGAGTGATATGTTATGTCTTTAAATGGGTCTATAAAATGCTCATGTTGTTAAGCCTAATCACTTACTATTTTAATGTTTGATGGAGAGGGATCCAATCTCTCTAGGTAAAAAGCTTTTCTTATATTGCAAAACTTGAGGAAAAGTTAAAATTTTGCACATGATCCAAGTAGGTGTTTGATAGATGTGGGGTTAATATGAATCTATACTGGTTTTATAACAAATATTAATTGAATCGAATTGTTGTTTATTTTTTTAGATGCGGGGTTAGTTAAAATGGATCTATATTTTATAACAAATATTAATTGAACCTACTTGTTGCTTTATTTGTGTTATTTATTTTTACATATATATTTTAATGTTTTATTTTATTTTATTTTATTATTATTAATTTATTATTTTATAAAATTTTTACTATTATTTTAATAAAATATGTTATATTAACATCTCTCAAAAACAACTTATGCTACATTAATTAATTTATAAATGTGTAATAGCTTAATATTATTTAATTTTAATAAATTCAATAATTAAACATTATATATTAATAAATAAACTAATATATATTATTCTATATAATATTAATATAAAATGTTTATATTAATATGACATATACTACTAACAACACATTAATAAATTATAACATTTATATACATATGTTTAGTAATGATAATAATGTTTTTTTTTAATAAATTAATCACATAAATATTATTTTTAACACAAGGAAATTTGTATTAAATAAAAAAAAATTATTAAATAAAAAATGTAGCCTAGTCTTACCACAATGTTGTAAAAATAGGCATCCTAAATTAAATAATGTAGCCGAGTCTTACCACAATGTTGTAAAAAAGGCATCCTCGGAAGGTGTTCTTGTCCATGACCTTAATAAGTCTTGCTAGAGTAAACAATTATAACCCATATAAAACTAAATACAGATTCCAATTTTTTTGGGATCAAACATTAGAGTAACCAAGACTAGCTTCATAAAATAACCAATAAGAAACATATTTGCATAGGATTTAGGGGTGAGGTAAAGATTTAAGAGATGAATTGTTCCCATCTTGCATGTTCATGAAATTTATTATGTCTTGAAAGGCAGAGATCGATTTCAGTTGAAGCGAATGTATGCTCGTGGATGAGATGGTCATGGATGAATCTGTTGAAATATTGTAACTGTAAATAGTATTCTACCTATTATTGAGTTATTATTAATTAGATCAATTTCCTTTTGTGGATTGATCATGTTGGGCTTTGTAAATGACCAAATCCCCTTTTGTGGATTGGTCAAACCCTAATTATATGTTGTTAATTAAGAAGTCGGCCCCCATGCCTAATTGAAGTGGTTTTAGCCACTAAGAGAAGAAGTTGGCCCTGCTTGATGAAGAGACTATAAATGTGTTGAACCTGCACATAATAGATCTAGCTAAACAATAACACAGACATTTGCAGAGAGAATTGGAAAAAGAAGGAGAGAAAAAATGGAAATAATTCTCATTAACCGTTATGAATAATAAATAATTTACACATGATATACTCTGTATAACTCGAGGTGAACCAAGTCGTCATAATGGTGGTCTAGAGTGATTTGGACACACACTAGCAGTTACGGGAGTGAACTGCCACCTATTTTAGTCTCTTAGGCAGTTACGGGAGTGAACTGCCACCTAGTTGAGTCAACTAGTCAACTAGTCTTCAATTAACTGACTGAACAGAGAGTAGTGAGGAGTTAACTGAACTGCCACCTAGTTGAGTTAACTAGTCAACTAGTCTTTAATTAACTGACTGAACAGAGAGTAGTGAGGAGTTAACTCAAGGAATCAAAGGCTAATGCGCCACTTTGGTGATGACACCAAGGCAAGGTTGAATTAGCATGGTGATGATCCCAATGTTGCATGGTGATGATCCCAATGCAACATTTAAACTCAACTCAACTAGTTAAACTGAAGTGTGAACTGAAAGAGAATATTCTCCAGGTGGAATATTCTCTCATAAAATATAGGAGACTGGATAATGACTAATTATGACTAATGAACAAATAAAAACCTTAGGAAAAAGAAATTCTAGGTGTGTGTGAAGTAACTCCAACAGAGACACCTCCCTAGCACTTGCCAGCCAGTATAAATAAGAGAGGCTAGCGTCTCATTAGCTCACTCACTCAACTCACTCAACAAGTACGCAAGTTTGAAGATAGTTGCAGTTGGGAGAAGAAGGAAGAGAGAGGCGCATTGCTCAGTCTTAGTTATTCTCTAGTGTTTGGTCTTTTATCTTAGCATTGTATTGAAAATCTATATTAAGGAAGTTTTTGCTGAGTTTTCTCCCCCACGAGGGTTTCCCAGGATAAATGTTGTGTATCTTGTGATTGTGTTTCTCTCAATGATCCTACCTATGTTATTGTTATCTAGTAAATTAAAAAGAAACTTAATAGTTGCTCTAAAATTAAGATGGTATTAGAGCTAAGCTGAAGAGATCACCTTTCACTAGATAAGCGAAAACGTCATTGTTGTCGTACAAGAAAATTAGGGTTTTTGTTGGAGAAGAATTTTAACCTAAAAATCACCTAGGAAAGTGCGCCCTAGCCTAGGGAACTTATTGGCAGCATGAGCACACCTTTTCAGTGGACAAAACTCTCAGAAAATGAAACCCTAGTTTTCATTGGTACCAGAAAAACAGAATACCATGAAACCAAAACCAATACCAAAAATACTAGTCCAGATTTGCGTTGGCCCACTTTCAAGGGGTAAAATTTGGATTTTCAGAAAACTAATTGCACCAGGCTACTTGCCTCAGCCAAGCGCACCTCTTAGTAAGTTCAAATTTAATTTATGAGCATTTTCAATTTTTGGTCATTTTTCGAGCTCCAAGTCAGGATGTTTGCAAGCACCAATCTTGTTGACAAGTTAGAATGTGTGGATAATTTTCGTTCCTGAAAGTATATGATTGCACTCATTCTTGAATAGAATGACCTTGCAAGATTCATCAAAGAAAATGTACCAGAACCCGTAGATGCTACAACTAAAGCAAAGTACCAAAAGGACATGGTTAGGGAAAAAAGAATCATTGCAAACTCTATCAAAGATCACTTGATCTCTCAAGTGGCATCTAAGAATACACCAAAAAAAATGTTTGATGCCCTAACTAGATTGTATGAAGGAAGAAACATTAACCGAAAGATGAACTTGAGAACTCAACTCAAGAATACAAAGATGCAAAAAGGAGAAACAATTCATGACTATTTCTTTAGGATCTCTCAATTCAAGGAACAAATAGAGGCAATTAGAGATACCCTAGATGAAGACGAATTCATAATGACAACTCTTAATCGTCTCACAAGACCTTGGGATGTGTTCATCCAAACCATTTGTGCTAGAAAATAAAAACTACAATTTGATAGTCTTTGGGAAGAATGTGTTCAAGGCAAGAGTAGCTTACCGAGAAACAATGCTATTAAGGGAGGAAGATTAAGCTCTAGCTTCTCATACTAAAGGAGGAAAGAGAAGGTCTCACTTCAATATGGAGACCCACCCACATAAGGAGTCTCACTCCCCAAATAAATTCATCCATTAAAAATTTCACCCTCCAAGGAGATTTCAAAAGTTTCATAAAGGTCAAAAAAGAAAAAAATATTTCTCTTCTCATCAAGGTTGCCTTTGTGACAAGATGGGACATATTGCTAAGAATTGTCCAGCGAGAAGAGAAGAATACAAGAAGAGAAACAAAAGGCACCATGCCCATACAATTGAAGATGAATAACCACCCACAAAGATGATTAAAGAAAACATTGAAGAATATGTCTTAATTTCTTCCCTCTCAGGATCAGTGTCACAAGGTAAGGATACTTATCTCATAGATAGTGGTTCTTCCAAGCACATGACAGTTTAGAGAGACATTCTCTTTAGCCTTACAGAAAATAATTTTCTCCATAAAGTTACACTTGGAGATGATTACCAGTACCTTATCAAAGGAGTGGGAGAGTCCAATTACAAACTTGATTCAGGGACCCCAATGAAGATGAAGGATGTACTATATGTATCAGGCTTGACGAAGAATTTGTTTTCTATCTCATCTTTAGATAAGAAAGGTTTCATGGTTGCATTCATAGACGGTGAATTCCTCATGTGGCCTAAAGGAAAAACCAGAGAAGATGCAATTGTTATTGGAAAAAAAGAAGGTGTCTTGTACAAATTAAAAGGTCACTCACATGCAGCCTTGACTCACTCCACTGAGAGTCCATCTGAACTTTGGCATAGAAAACTAGCTCACATCAACTACAAGGCCTTACCATATGTGAGCAAAGTAGTTACAGGTCTACTAGATTTCAAGGTTTACCATGAAGGTGTGTGCAAGGGATGTGCACAAGGAAAGAACATCAAGAATCCTTTCCCGAAGAGCAACAGTAAAGCAGAAGGAGTCTTGGAGCTCATGCACTCAGATGTATGTGGCCCAATTCCATCCACCTCTCTTAGTGGGTATGTATACTATGTGTCATTTATTGATGACCATTCTCGCAAGACTTGGGTTTACTTCTTGAAATCAAAAGATGAAGTGTTTGAGAAATTCAAGGAATTCAAAGCCTTGATAGAGAATCTCTCTGAAAGAAAAATCAAGATACTCAAGTAAGATGATGGAGGAGAATACACCTCAAAAGAGTTTGTAAGATTTTGCAGAGATGTCGGGATTAAGAGGGATCTCACCACTCCCTACAATCCTCAACAAAATGGTGCAGTAGAAAGAAAGAACAAAACTATAATGGAAGCAGTGAAGACTATGATCCATGATCAAGATTTTCCAATGCACTTATGGGCAGAAGCAACATGTATGTACAAAAAATATTATCCCATAGTGCACTTGGGTTCAAAAACCCCGAATAAATGTTCTTTGGAAAGAAACAAAAAATAAGCCATCTCAAGATATTTGGTTGTCTAGTATTTGTACACATTCCGAAAGAGAAGAGAACCAAGTTGGACCCTTCAGGAAAGAAGGGAATATTTGTTGGATATTGTGAGGTCTCAAAGGCCTTTAGAATCTATATACTAGGTTACCATCACATTGAGATCAACATAGATGTAACATTTGATGAAGATGCAACACTCAAGAAATCAAGGAAATGGCAACTTGAAGAAGTATATGAAGAAGAACCTATAGCTCCCAGAGTTGTAGAACCAGTGAGGGGAGTCACAGTTTCCCATGATGAGGAGATTCCAGAAGATCATGACATGATAGAATCTCAAGACCTCCCCAATGATGATCTCTCACAAGAGAAATGAAATCCCATCTTGGGCAAGGGAACTAATTCAAGATGTAGAGAAGTATGGTGCCCCAGAAGGAACCATGAGAAAAGTCAAGAAACCTAATCCGTTATTCAGTTATATGGCTTTGATGTGTGATCTCATAGAGAAGGAGCCTACTTGCTTTGAAGAATCCATTCAGAAGAAAGAATGGGAAGATGCCATGACATAAGAATACCAATCAATTATAAAGAATGATGTATGGGAAATAGTTCACAGACCGAAGAGCAAAGATGTGGTATCTTCCAAATGGCTATACAAGATAAAACATGTTGATGGAAGTATTGAGAAATATAAAGCAAGGTTTGTAGCTCATGTCTTTTCTCAAATGGAAGGCATTGACTATGAAGAGATGTTTGTTCCTGTCGCTAGATACACTTCTATCATAACCATTATAGCTCTTGTAACTGAGTTGAAGTGGAAGTTACACCAAATGGATGTGAAAACAATCTTCTTAAGTGGTTTCATTGAAGAAGAAATGTATATAGAACAACCTCAAGGGTTTGAAGTTGAAGACAAAAATATACATGTCTGCAGGTTGAAGAAGGATCTGTACGGATTGAAGCAAGCTCCTAGAGCTTGGTATGGAAGAATTGACAGTTTCCTGATGAGATTGGGCTTTACCGAGAGTAAAGATAATTCTAGCATTTACTTCAAGGTTATGAATTGTGAGCCTGTTATATTGTTGTTGTATGTGGATGACTTATTCTTAACTGGAGAAGAAAATCTCATCACTGATTGTAAGAAGAAGATCGTTGAAGAATTTGAGATGAAATACCTAGGCCTAATGCACTATTTCTTAGGTCTTGAGGTTTTATAGATCCCAGAGAAGATCTTCGTTAACCAAGGGAAGTATGCAGTAGAAATACTAGAGAGGTTTTATATGTTGGAGTGTAAATCCATTAACACACCCATGGAAACAAAGTTGAAACTCCTGGTTGATACTTCGTCAGAATTGGTTGATGCTACACTGTATAGACAGATCATTGGATCGTTGATGTATTTGACGAAAACATGGCCAGATATATGCTTTGTTGTGAACACCTTGAGTCAATATCTGGTAGAGCCCAGATGTGTTCACCTTCTTGTTGCAAAACATGTGATGAGATACCTTAAGGGTACATTGGACTTTGGTCTCTATTATAATGGAGATCATGAATTCAGACTTATTGGTTATATTGATTCAGATTGGGATGGAAGTGTTTTTTACAGAAAGATCACTTCAGGATGTGGTTTTAGTCTGGGGTCAGCTATGACTTCATGGCAGAGTAGGAAGCAATCTAATATTTCTTTCAGCACAACATAAGGGGAATACATTATTGTATGTTCCACCAATTGTGAAGCCATATGGCTTCGGAAGTTGTTGACAGGTTTATTTGATCTGGAGATGGAAAAAACCATGATTCTATGTGATAACCAAAGCTGCATAAAGATGACAGAGAACCATGTGTTCCATGATAAGTCGAAACACATAGGAATCCAGTATCACTACATTCGTGATATGGTGCAGAGGGGAGCCATAAAGCTCCAATATGTTGAAACATATGAGAAGGTTGTAGATGTGTTGACCAAGCCTCTGTCTCATGTAAAGTTTGGAAATTTCGAGACAAGCTTGGTATAGTCCGAAAGGACCTCCCTCGAAAAAGGGAGTGATGTTGATGTTACTATGGTATCCTGACCAACAATGGGTAGCTCGGTTAGGATTTTATATCCTAGGGGACTGATCATCCCTGGACAGATCCCAAACGTCTGTTAAGGACGTTTTGTCAAAGTACCTGTGCATGTATATGTTAGATGTGGTTAGTAGTGGTAGCTCCGTTATGATTTTTATAATCCTAGGGAATCCTATGATTCATGGGAAGATCCCGAAGGTTTGGTAAGGACGATCTATTAGAGTACCACATGGTAGCTCCGTTAGGATTTTATATCCTAGGGAATCTTATGATTCTTGGGCAGTTCCTTAGGAACTATCAGAGTACCACAAAATGTTGTTACATCTTCCTCATTTTGTTTCCCCATGATGATGATGATGTTATTGCTCCAGCCTTCGTGTTGTGATGATGTTTTTTCTCCAGCCTTCATGTTGTGATGATGTTATTTCTCCAACCTTTGTGTTGTGATGATGATGTTGTATCAACCTCGTGTTGTTATTGATGATGATGATATATTAGTGTTATACTAATTGATGTTGATGCCATTCCATCTCCATGTTGTGGATGATGATATTGATGATGATAAAACTTCTGATGATTTATAGACATGCCAGTCAGTGTTCAAGACGTTGATGATGTTGTTTCCCTCTCTCTCTGATGATGTTGTATTGTAGAATACCCTTATTGTTAAGGGGGAGTGTTGAAATATTGTAACTGCAAATAGTATTCTACCTATTATTAATTAGATCAATCCCCTTTGTGGATTGATCATGTCGGGCTTTGTAAATGACAAAATCCCCTTTTGTAGATTGGTCAAACCCTAATTATATGATGTTAATTAAGAAGTCGCCCCCTAGGCCTAATTAAAGTGGTTTTAACCACTAAGAGAAGAAGTCGGCTTTGCTTGATGAAGAGACACATCCCTAGCGCCTGCCAGCCAGTATAAATAAGAGAGGCTAGTGCCTCATTAGCTCACTCACTAAACTCACTCAACAAGTGCGCGAGTTTGGAGATAGCTGCAGTTGGGAGAAGAAGGAAGAGAAAGGCACATTGCTCAGTCTTGGTTATTCTCTAGTGTTTGGTCTTTTATCTTGGAATTGTATTGGAAATCTATATTAAGGAAGTTTTTGGTGGGTTTTCTCCCCCATGAGGGTTTCCCAGGATAAATGTTGTGTATCTTGTGATTTTGTTTCTCTCAGTGATCCTACCTATGATATTGTTATCTAGTAAATTGAAAAGAAACATAATAGCTTCTCTAAAATTAATAGAATCTCGGTGTTGTCCAGATGTTGAAGGGCCCTGTTTACGACTTAATTCCATAATTTGAGCTTCCAACATATCCAACCGTTCCTTCTGTTTTACCAGTGTTCGCATAAAAATTTCAATTTTGAGGTGGAGGATGCATTCTGATTTGTGAAAATATTCAAGGTGGTTTTTAAAGTATCTAATTAGCTTGTTCAGTGAGCTCTCTTGACGTTGGAGAGAGAGTTGGATATTCCAGAGTGAACATGGATACATATCATTGGATCCTAGGGCCACTATCTAAAGGAAACCGAAAGGAGGAGAAAAATCAAACATAAACAAATTAAGGAAATTCCCTACCCACTGTCAAATTACTACATCTAAGACTTTGAAGTATTTAAAGAAAGGACCATAAAGGAAAAGGGATGTCTTCGGGGTGTAACTGTACCCAAGCCTCAACATAAACACTATGACTGACATCAGACTGGAGCTCAGGGGAGGTCCGGAGCCAAGACACCAAAAGAAGCCTGCTCCATGATCTAGAGGTTTCGAATTATACTGTTGAATTGAGCCAACAATCATGAAAAATCGTGACATTATCCCACCATGACATAAAGAATATCGAATGAAGTATTCATTTCCTGAGGAGGATAGTAAATAAGGCATGCTTCAGGGGTTGGTGGGTCTTGTACTTCTTGTCCTTGCTACGTAGTTGATTTAACCTGTATCATGTTGTATATTTTAACCTTGTACAATATATACTGCAAACATATATTCAGTGAAGGAACATAAAAGATACAATGGCAAATACAAACATTACACAGATATTTTTCCACTGGAAACCCAAACCGGGAAAACCAACATATTCTATATTATTCATTATGTTACAATGTTTACAATACAAAATACATATAGGAGCCAATGACATCCAAAACCCTAACCCAATGACCTGGATTATTCCAAAACCCTAATTCCTTAATCGGAAATAGAAAACCATCGGCAAAGAAACCATGTGCTGAAAAACCACCTAAATATAATGCGGTCCCGAGGCAAAAAAAATGCAGTTTCGATGCAGATTTTTTTTTCTCGGGGGCACTGCCCTTGAACCCTTGCGGGCTCGGTGCATACGCTCAGAAACTACTACTCGTGCAAAGAATATAACACATACCCAACACATGTTCCATTTTCCAAAATGATAAGTTCTTGTGAAACATGGTATGAATCGAGGAATGGGAAGGACCATACGGTTGATAATGTAGAGCCCTTCCCCAATTTTTTTGATAGTCAAATTAACTCTAAGGTCTATATCCACATTATATTCACATGATACCATTCTAATGCATCAAATTTTAGGAAAACATGTGGTATCCTTGGCAAGATGGAGGAAATATGAGTACATGATACCATTCTAATGCATCAAAATTTTTGCAAACATGTGGTATCTTGGGAATTGAGATGGAGGCAAGATGAATGCCCATCTTGGAAGTGACCAGATTGAGTCCTTAAAATAAGGCATATGCTTTCTCCTGTTTATTGGTAATTATTTTGAGGCTTCATTCATAAGTGTGTTCTAATGTTCCCCTAGGACTATAGATATCCCCTCCGAAGATGAAAGTCCATCTTGGAAGCGACGATATTGAGTCCTTGTTGTAGAGCTTATTCTTTTTCTTGGTCATTGGTCATAATTCAAAGACTCCATTCGTAAGTTTGTTCCAATTCCCCCCTAGGGCTATATATATCCCCTCCCAAGATAAATGTCCATCTTGGAAGCGAAAAGATTGAGTCCTTGTTGTAGGGCATATGTTTTTTCCTGGTCATTGGTCATAATTCAAAGGCTCCACTCGTAAGTGTGTTCTAATGTCCCCCTAGGGCTATAGATATCCCCTCCCGTGTCTTCCTCCTCGATAAATTAAACACATTAATATTTTTTTTAAGGAAAAAGAGACTATAGATTTCTATTAAGAATATACAAAATATTATAGCCAAAGTTCTGGGGAGGTCTGCCAAAAAAAAACCAGAATTTTACCCTGGAATATTAAGTTTTCTGAGTTTTTCATACAGTTCTTTACCACAGAATTGATATATGCTATTTATGACTATTATAGGGATCAACCTTGGGCTAAAAAAGAAATTTCCCCAAGGAGGAACAAAAAAAAAAAATTAGAAACTATTGGTTAACAACATTAAGAAGTTGGGGGAGAGCTGGATAAAACCCGATGTCGCGTCTAACTTTCGACTAGCTAGATGCATATCTCTCATTCCAGATTCATCCTTGGGATGCTTGCTAGGCTCTGGGCAGTCTTCATCCAACTGAATTGGACGCTCTTGGGTCCCTTCTTGAGTGTCATTGTCCTCTGGTCACCCTTTCTGTGCTTCCTAGTCTCCCAGAGTCTTTTTGTAGAAGTGGATTCCAAATTGAGATTTACAAAAAAAGTCGAACTTGGCCTCCAAAATATGGACTACATGCATAGTGGCCTTGTTCTCTAGCTACTACTGAGAAATGACCCGAGCCACCATGGCTTTGTTCAACTAGTATATCTCCAATAAGAAAAGGTAATTGGTTTCTTTAGTCCCCCATTCCTTTACTTCTAGGAGAATGTCCTCTTCTGAGATAGATTTCCTTTTCTTAAGGACCATTTTCTCAAGTGTAGACATGGCCCTTTTTTCTACTATTGAGAAGAGGCGGTGGAAATGTTTGCTTCCCTCCCCCGAAACTCACTATGCTCTATTGCAGGCCATTGGGTCAATCATAGATAGTTTCTTCCCCTCCCCTCTCTTCATCTTGGTATGCCCACCCGAAATGGTCGAATCGTTGCTTTTCACAGGATCCTTTCGACGTCTTGAGTCCATGCCTCTTCTTTGTAACCAGACCTCCATCCTTGAAAACCTAAAATATGTTGGGCTAGGAATGTGATTACCTTCCCCAATAACCAGAGGGTCTCAACTTGAGACACTTCTCACTAAACAAAGAGAGTGTCCCAGGGTGGTGAAGCACCCTCGAGTCCTCCACGTCCTTAACACTTGCAAGCAAATTAGACCTCTCGAAATCTCGACAATTGATCCAGAGAAATTCAATTCTGAAGCAATGATGGAACTTTGCATACTATCCAATTACCTCATTAAATGAATGTTCCATGTCTTCGGCCTCGAATTACTCCATGGACTTTTCTTTCTATAATGATTACCTATTTTAATCCTTCGCACTCGAGCCATGTCACGGTCTCGTTTGCTTGTAATTTCGAATGGATTGGGGAGGTACGCCATGGGTGTCATCCCACCTAAAACTCTCAACCAAACTGCCACTGGATTGAAATGTCATAACCTTATTACTGGATTGGAAATACGATTAAGCTTCCCCGGATGAATCGGGCCACCTTTGAGAGCCCGAAAGATAAACACTAGTTAGTAAAGATGCATTCTGGAGGTGTTCCATTGATGATTTAATTTGTAATTAGAAGTTGGGATTCCCCTTCCACGATGAGCGTTATATAATTGAACGTAGTTGCTACCCTCAATCCTGTGAGGAGTCCTATGAGCTCTGCACCATTATTGGTATTATGGCCGAGTCTAATGATAAAGAGTCTCTGAATCGTTCATGTTGAGTCACAAAAAATCCTCTTACGCCTGTTGGGCTTCGATTTCCCTTCAAGTAATTGTCAAACTTCATTTTTAGGAATCCCGGGGGAGAGGGTTCCCATTTCTCTCTTATTTGTTTCTTTTGGAGGCACACATTTGTTGGTGAATTTTGTTTCTAGCGCTGAGTCATTCTCCAATTTTTGAAAATCTCAATTTCATCCCCAGATGGGAGCCAGTCTTAGGCCTCCCAAGATGACATGGTTGTTGTGTCCTGAATGTTGTAGTGAATTCCTTTCCAAATCTGGTCTAGATTGAGGTGATGGTGTTTGAAGATCCTTTTGTTCCTTGCCTTCTAGATGTTCCAAAATAAGAACCTCGAAAACAAGGTCCATATCCTGTTGAGAATTTGGTTTTGGTAAGGCTCATGTCTCCAATATTCAATTTTTTTATTAATGTCACGACAGTTTTTGTCTAAGGTTCTAAATAGCATGGCCCCTCTGTCATAGAGGGAAGAAGTGACACTACAAGAGCTGAGCAAGTGATTAAGAGTCTCCCCTTCCTTATAATAAATCATGCATGTAGATGGCCCTTCAAAGCCTCGCCTTATGATATGATCCCAAGTTAGTTCCTTCCTGTTAACCACCAACCATAAAAGGTCATTATTTTGGGCCATTGGTTTGAGTTCCAAATGTTGCCCCAAACTGGAGTTTTGGCACTTTCCAACGTCCCCATAGCCAATCAATATGCCTCTTTTACTTTCAAGTTTCCATCTCCTTTCTTACCCCAACATATATGTATTTACCTTTGCATGATAGGAGTGATCTACTTACAATAGTGGTTTCCGTACTCTGGCGAGAGTCCTCCTCCCAATCAACTAGACAATCTGTCAGGTTCTTCCAGGTTCTCTTCATTCACGAATCAGATCTTTGATTCTCTTCCTAATATTGGGAGACGCTCCTCCATCCATCCCATTTCACCCTCTCTTACATTTGTTGGTATTTCTCCTCTTAACCGAGCACTGACATTTGTTCCCACACGTCCTCCAAAAACAGGTCTGATCTCCCATCGTGTATTTCCCAGAAGATTTTCTTTTGGACTAGGTCCCTATTCATCCATGTGTAGTTCCAAATCATAGATCCTAGAAAGATTCCTTCCAATATTATCCACTCTTTGTTGAAATATTGTGTAACTGCAAAGAATATTCTTATCCCCTTTTGCAGATTGGTCAAATCCTAAATGTAATATGAAAATTAAGAAGTCGTGCCCCAGGCAAATTAAAGTGGTTCTAACTACCCAAAAAGAGAAGTCAGCCCTGCCAGTGAAGAGACACCTTCTTTCAGTGCTTGCCAGTTTGTATAAATAAAGGAAGTCAACGCCTCATTTGTTCACTCACTCAACTCACTCATCTAGTGCGCAAGTACTGAAGGAAGCTGGAGTTACCAGTTGCCGGAAGAAGGAAGAGAGAGAGGCACATTGCTTGGGAGAGGATATTCTCTAGTGTTTAGTTTATTGTCTTGGCATTGGATTGGCTATGGTTCTTTGATTATTTTCTGGTCTATCATCATGGTAGTTTGTCTCTCGTAGAGAGCGAGTTATTCTGGTACTGTACTTGGTTATTGAATCTATATTAAAGAAGTTTTGCTGGGTTTTCTTCCCCTTGAGGGTTTCCAAGGATAAATTCTTGTGTACTCTTGTGATTGTGTTTCTCTTAGTGATCCTATCTATGCTATGGTTATCTAGTAAATTGAAAATAAACCTAATAATAGCTTAAACCTTAACATGGTATCAGAGCTAAGCTGAAGAGAGCATCTTTCATCGGATAAAGAAAAAACGTCACTGTTGTCGTATAAGAAAATTAGGGCTTTTTATTGAAGAGGAATTTTAGCCCAAAGATCATCTAGAAAAGTGCGCCCTTAGCCTAGGGAACTCATTGGCACCTTCAATGCACCTTTTTAGTGGATAAAATCTCGAAAAGTAAAACCCTAGTTTTCACCGATACCAGAAGTATTAGAAAACCATAAGTACCAGATAATCAGAATTACCAGGAAACCAGAAGTACCAGAAAACCAGAAGTACCAGAAAACCAAAAGTACCAGTCCAGAATTTTGCAAGTCTAGTTTCAAGGGTCAAAAATTGAATTTTTAGAAACTGACTATACCGGCATACTCGCCTCAATCCAGCGCATCTTTTGGTGAGTTCAGTTTTTAGATCCAAGAAATTTTATTTTTCTATTATTTCTATAGCCCGGAGGGCTAGGGTTTCTACTACAAGAAAGAATGGATTCCAACATGAGGGTAGAAGACATGGTAGAAGGATCTGGAAACTTCAGATCTTGGAAGCATAGGTTGCAGATGATTCTAGACAAGAATGATTTCCTAGAACACGTTACAATGGGTGTACTAGAACTAGAGGAAGAAGAGAAAAAGACTAAGCATAAGAAGAATGGATAGAAACAAAAAAGAATCATGTCAGATTCAGTAAAGGATCACTTGATTCCTCATATATCCGAACTACAGACAACAAGGCAATTGCATGAAGCACTCAATAGGTTATATGAAAACAAAGACGTTAGCCAGAAACTTGCCTTAAGAAATCAACTTCATAATATGAAGATGGAAAACTCAGAATCTGTCTCATCTTATCTTATGAGAGTTTCTTAGATTAGAGATCATCTTGCAACTATTGGAGATGTCATTAGTGACAAAGAGCTTGTAACCACAACCCTAAATGAATTTCCAACATTTTGGATTCCTTTTGTACAAGGAGTGTGTGCAAGAAGTAAGTTACCCAAGTTTGATAAGTTATGGGAAGATTGCACACATGAAGAATCTAGACTTGCAGACAAACAAAAGAAATTAATTGTTGACGAAGAAGAATCTCTTACAGTTCAAAAGAACAAAAGAAGTTCCTTTAGGAAGAACAATAATGAATCTAACTCCGTAAGAGTTCCAGATAAGAAGAAAGATGTTTCAAAGATCAGATACTACAAATGTCAAAAGTTGGGACACTTTTCCTATGATGTTTCAAAGATCGATAATTACAAATGTCAAAAGTTGGGACACTTTTCCCATGATTGTCCTCAAGGAAAAAGAATGGAAAAGTTACCATGTATAAAGAGGAAAAGGAACATCCTCCCTCAAAGAAAGCTTTAGTAGAAATTGAGGATTATGTACTTTAAGTTGAAGATAGTTGATCTGAAGAAAGATAGAAAATGGTGGAGTCTGTGGAGCCTCCCCACACAAAAACAAAAGATAAGTATTCATGTTTATTTTTTTAGTATCTTGTTTACTTTAATACTTTATCATTACAAGTTATATTTTTTGTGAGAATGTTAATTAACCTTGTTTTATTTCAGTGTCTATGCATATTTATGAAGGAAGTATCAAGGAAGAGGATAAATAAATATATGAAATATTTATTTCAGGTATGATCACTCATGAGAATGACAAAGGTATGTGTTTAGCTATAATAGTAAGGGAAAATTTGGTAATTTCATAGCTAGAGTGAAAAAGAGTTCAAAAGTCTTATTCATGATTAGGGTTTCAGATATGTACATGGTTGAACAAAGCTTTGCTTAAGAAAAGATGTGTACTACTCTGATAGAAATCATGATATAATTTTATTTGATTACTGCATATTGTTACTGACTAATTGGCTAAGTGACAAATCTCATAAAGCATATTGTAAGTAATTTTACAGGTCTCGGAAGAAAGAAATTATGCATTGACTTGAAAAAGTTAGACATTTTGAGAAGGACTTATGATATGGTGACAGTTAGTAAGAACTAGATAGTATCCATTATTTATATAGGAGCAGGAGGCTCCTAAAGATGCATAACATAAATGTTCAAGATGAAGAGAAAGACAGATACTTAGATATAGTTGATGAGATGTAGGTAACTGCAGGTTGCTCCAGTACCGTTCTTATAGATGCAGAGGGAACATGTTGATCCAGTATGAAGTCAGAAAGAAATAAATGTTCGAACTCAAGAAGACACCCAGGATATTACAAAAGAGATTTTTGTAGAAAAGGAATGAGCAATCCCACAGGTAGACCTTCATAGAGAAGGAAAAGAGAAGAGACCTTCGTAGAGAAAGAGAAGAGACCTTTGTAGAGAATAAATAGACCTTCATAGAGAAGGAAGAGACCTTCGTAGAGAAGGAAGAGACCTTCATAGATAGGGGGAATGAGAAATTTTCCAAGGTTGGCCTCTGTCCAAGTGTTAAGTTTTGAATACTCTAGGGACATGCTAGAATACCCTCGTAGAGAGGGGTGTGACCACCCTCGTAAAGAGGAGTGTGAATGTTTCTCCAAGGGGCAACGGGAAGATACTCTCCTCTATCCAAGGATTGATTAGCCTAGAACACAAACCTTGACCATGTGGAATGGTTAGTTGGATCTTGAGGTTTGTGTTGTGATCCTGCGTGGATCATGGAAAGGGAGTCTAGTCTTGCCCAGGCTATCATCTTAGCTTCTCTAGTTCATGTGGGATGACTATGAATGAAGCTATTGTAGTAGTCCTCCTCGGTGGATGGGTGAGATAGATGAATACAAGAGAAGGGAGAACACAAAAAGAATGGAAAATCTCATAGAATATCTTCTGTGTGAAGATAAGACATCTTTTATGTGAAGATAAGATATCTTCTGTGTGAAGATGAAAAAAGGAAAGAGTATCTTTTGCGCGAAGATAAAGAGAATTTTTTTTCTTTAATATGGATTCATGGAGAACCAGTCAGTGATCGTGATGCCTGATGACCAAGTCAATTATATTGATGCCTCTTGTTACCCAGTTGATGTTGTTACCCAATTGATGATGTTGCCCATTTGATGTTGTTTCCCAGTTGATGATGATATCCAGTTGATGATATTGTTCAGTTGATGATGACATCCATTGACCTTGTTGTGCTACTTATATGATTAATATAATGCACTCATTAATCATCAATCGAGGATTTGTAATCAACAGAGTTACAAGACACTATTAAGAGAGGTAATTCTAATGTCACGAGTCTAAATTATGCATGCTGGAAATAAAGCAAACTACCAAACTAAAATGCACTTTGGTTGTCCCTCATAGAGAAGTTACCTACTCCATTATGGCACATGAAAGTATGAGATGGAGTCTTTTGATAAATCAAATTTGCTAATTGACCCATAAAGCTAATTATGCAATCACACTCTGAAAAGGAAATCACACATCAATCATCAAGGCATAGCATGGGTAGTTCAATAGCTAGTAAATTGGTATGCTGTGGTTCACAATAATCTATTGTGAACTTCACTAGTTCTTTTCCAAATGTATTTGACTATTGCTACCAACTTCTATGTTTACTAAGAGAAATCAAATTCATAGAAACAAGGCATATGAAAAAATAGAGTAAATAAATATCTGAAGCAATCATGTAATCAAAATCCTAAATTGAATTGTGCTACTAACATATGAAACTGTCAGAGATGATGAACTAAATTGAGAAATCAAAGCTACAATTGATCTAACAATTACACTACTCAAAATCAAATGCTAATACTACTCTACAAGGATGATGATCTTTGTTGGGAGATGGGCCCTTGTCGCTTCAACAGTTCAACGACTGGAGTCTACAGTAAGTTGGCCTTCAATCTACACATCACTCTTTCTCAAATCCCAAAATATAAAATTAAACTATACTAACAACTCAACTCACATTCATTCGTAAATGATTAGGACATGGAAATAAATGTGTTACATATTATTTTCGTCATCCCTATGACCATTAATGATGTAAACCTATCTGTTGCCTTCAGAGGGGTCAGTGGCCTGAGTTCCTAAAGAGAGAAGGGAGAAGAACTTTAATTTGTGCTACTAATATATGAAACTACGTAGATGATGAACTAAATTGGAGAAATCAAAAGCTACAATTGATCTAATAAATAACAATTACACTACTCAAAATCAAATGCTAATACTACTCTACAAAGATGTTGACCTTTGCTAGGTAGTGGGCCCTCACGGCTTCAATAGCCTAACTAATCGAGCTCATGTGAAGTTGGTCTTCAATTCAACATCACTTTTCTCAAATCCCAAAATATAAAATTAAACTATACTAAATAACTCAACTCACATTCATTCGTAAATGATTAGGACATGGAAATAAATGTGTTACATATTATTTTCACATCACCCTCATGACCATTAATGATGTAAACTATCCTTTGTCTTTAGGGCCGCTTGGCCCCAGTTCCTAAAGAGAGAAGGAGAAGAACTTTTCCCAGAAAAGAAGTTTACTCTTTCCTTTGTAAAACCCCCGTAGGTGAAGTTCATGTGCTGCTAAGAGTAGGCGGTGGGTGTGAGAATCCATGATTACCCCGCAGGCTGTACCATAGGTGCTAGATGTGTCTTGGCAAAGTTTCTCTATAGGGGTGAGAGAAATGCCTACACGTGAAAAAATAAGCATTTTCTCAATGCTTCTGGGAAGGAGAACTTATATGGTGAGGTGTAACTGGTTTGGATCTTACTCGTTTTCATGATTTAGTGGATCATCCTAACCTCACCTTATCCTCTTGAACTTATAAGAGAGAAGTTATCATGGAGAAAGTTAACTTTTGCCAGCTTTGGAGCTTTGGGATTAGCTTGGATTCGATAGAGCTTTGGAGATTTTTAACTTGGATAGATGAGCCACTTTGTCAAAATAGATTGTGAATATTATCGATCCAGGTTTCTAATTATTGGAGTGAAATTGTGTGGGGAATGAGGGATAGTTGGAAGGGACCTTAATACATCAAGGCCAGCGGTTGTAATCTCTCTTTCATGATTTAATATGATACAACAATACGATTCTTTCCTATAAAGCTTGTTGTGTTTTATTGTATGATTCCTTTGATCACATAAGCATAGGGTTTATATTGAGTTTATGCTATTTCTATCACTCTGGTTGGTTGGCTGCGTTCTTTTGCTGGATCATCATTGTATGAGCGTTGAACAGAGCCAGAATGGCGATGGTGAGAGGAAGCAAAATTTAAACGGTGATGTCACTCATCCTCCTTTAGTTAGTAAATTCAATATCTAAAACTTAAAGGAAAGCGCCACCGTGTTTTGTTCTTGATCTAGGTGGATCTAGGGAGATCAATTAGTGTCCGCGCCTACCGATTAGTCCTGGAGCACAAAATTGGCGCACTCCATTGGGGAACGTATTGTTTTCTAGTTAGTCTAGCTTCCCTTCCTTTGATTGCTTGTTTTGGTCTCTGAAACTGGTGGGAGATCCATCCAGACTCTTCCTGGATCCAAAGTTCACTCAAATTTAGCTTCATTTTTCAAATTTTGTTTGTTTATAGCATTCCTCGCGATCAGTAATTTCTTTTAGTGGCTCAAGTGAGGAAACACTCCGAAAGTTCATAATTCTGTTAAGTCCAGCAGGACCCTCGCACTAACTCTTTTATTCAACTCCGCGAGAATTGGATTCTCGCATCAATACACCGCTTAACTTGTTTGTAAATTTTTGGATTTGGGTCTTGTCATTTTTTTATGCCCACTTTTTTGAAATAACCGATTGAACTTTGGAGCCTATATTGATCCTGCTTACAATATTCCTTGACATTCTTTGAGTTGCTTTTATCCATCTCTTCTTTCTATATTTGGTTTTGAAGTGATTAGTCTCTTTCTTTGAGTGTTTTCAATTATAAAGGCATGTGTTTTCTTTAGAATTGTTTAGGGAAAGATCAAATTTCTTCTAAATAGTTCATAAAAGAGAACTTTTAGTTTGGGTTTATTTGTTTTAAGAAAGTTCATTATTGCTTTTAGTGAAATTCTTTAAACAAAAGTGATTTATTCTCTTGCTTTATATTAGATTGGGAGCATCTCAGATTTAAAGCAGCAAATTGCATGATTCTTGCATTTTTGATCTTAAATTATGGAAAATTTTCCCCCCTCATGGCCATGAATCATGCATTGGTGTTCAGAACCTTTTTCTCATTTCTTGGGAATCTTGATATTTATGAGTTTAATATAGTTTGGGACATCAGTATATGGGAATGATAAATGTTTTCTCCTTCAGAGTATAGCTTTCATCGAAATGAAAGATTTCATCTTCATCTCTTTGCATAAATTTCGAAATTTGGCCAAAACACCATATTGTCCACACCATTTTCCTCGAGTAAATAATAACCATAAAATAAAGCTTATAAAACCGGACAGACATTTTTATTTTCTGGTAGCAAACCTAATTAGATTAGTCAGAGGGCTTTGGAATTGTGTGAAAGATAACTTTCCAAAGTCGCAAAAAAAACATAGAATCTCAGGATAGTGAGGAGTTAACCCACTTCTTGGCATTTTGTCCTGGGAAGCGATTGTAACACAAGGGTCAATCACAAGGTCGATTGAGACTCAAGTGTAGTTACTTCCACCTCGCCTCATATCTCTGCAGAGGTTATGTATTATGGGGGTCTCTTGAGAGAGCATCACAATGATGAGTGGAAGCCTTTCAAGTTGATTTCCAGCTAGATACCCCCGCCCCTTATGCCAGTGGATCAAACCGCTGGACTGCTTCCCCAGACATCACCTAGAGTAATTTTGCACCTTAGTGGCTTCCATTCCTCTGTGTTCTTTACACAAGGTGACAGTGGAGGGGGCAAGTCTTCACTTGCATTCGAATCGAGCATCACAAACTCACTCGGGTTCCTTCGAGGGTATACCCATGATTATGTGGGAGTCACCGTGGTGTAAGTCCCAGCAGGTCGGCCAACATAACTCTTTCCACCCACTCTATCTCATCTTCTTCTTACATTGTTCCCGCGACGCTGGATTTCATCAACAACTAGTGTGCTCATTATGAGAAATTTTTGTTTGCTTTCTTTCTTAATAGATTTTATGATGCGCTATCGTATCTTCTAGCGTACTTTAGGTTGGATTTTTATTTAATGGAGTCAGTTCCTTGAATGACTAATGAAGGAACCCCTGCTCTGGGGGAACCTTTCATTTTTCCTTCTATGTAGCCATCGTCCTCCTCACATCGCTAGCTTCTATTTCCTTCCATGTCCTTGTTTCCATTGATCATTTAAGTGTGGTTTTTTCCACTCATGTAATCCCTAATGCAGTAAGTGCCTTGGCCATAAGAACTTCCCCCCACTTCCAGCATCAAATCAACCTCATGTTGATCCCTTCACCTTCTTCACTCGCATAGTCTTCGCTTCTTTCTTCGCTTTCAATGTCAGCTTCCCATTTCATCTTCTTCATAAGTGAAAGTTCGCTAAAGAACTCTTGAATAAGAAGAAGAAGAAAAAGATTAAGTAAAGAAGAAAGATAAAGAAGGGTCAAAACTTCCGGTTCACGCTAAACATGCTGGAAAACAAATCCGCCATCGTTAATCGCTTCGAGGTCGATGATGCCGTCACTCCAGTCAACAAAAGAAGCCCAAGTAATTCTTTTGTAGGATTTGTAAAAGTAGCCATCTTCTTAAGGATTGCCCCTCGGGCTCCATCCATTATAGAAGCATGGTCTACACACTGGACTTCATTAACCCATGTCATCATCCTCTGAACAACATACCGATGATCTCCCATCAACTACCATGATATCGCTGGGAAGAAGAAAGTAGAGTCAAGTTCCCTGCGTGCAGTATGCAGTGCAAAGGAGTCATCTCACTCACCTTGGCTCTTGGTATGGATGAAGCCTCGAAATTACTGAAGACATGACTATTTCACAAATCTCAATCTCCAAATTTCTGTTATCAGAAGATTTCTCTCAACCCTCCACAATGCTGGATGGGAATGATCACTTCCCGGCCCCTCACCTAAGCCAATCCGGGAATTGATCATGTCGTGGCCAATCCGTCACGCCCTAGCTGGAACTGCTGACAAAGTGGTTGATCCAATACTATCCTCGTCAATTCCACTCTCCCGCTAGAGAGGTCACTCCAAGTGGTCGATCCATTTGCAGCACATGTCGAATTTCATTCTCCCCTCGAGAGTGAAACCCAAGGGTTGATCCTCGATCTCATCATCTGTCGTGATCCTACTCTCCCGCTTAGAGAGTAAACCTCGAGCACGCTTCTATGTTTTTCTTTTTGCCGACATAAACTCCGCCATGTCAGGTATTCCTCCTTCCTCTCGGTGGAAATTCTCTCCAAGTAATGAGAGGCCATCCGCTGATCGGGTGCTAACTGGACTCCTGCTCTCCTCCCTCACGTCTTCTGCATGATGTGTTTTGGCTTCAGACGCCTCGCACACTGATAGATTAGCTGTCTGCTTGTTGCATTTTGTCCTCTATCGGGTTGGTAAGATTTGCTTCTTCATCCTTCCACTTCTGCGCTTCTAAGCATAATTGCTAGCTTTTAATGTAAGAACTACCAACTTTCAGTGGATCCTTCCTCAGTTTCTCAGAACTTTGGGAGGGAAAATTTTCATTATTGACGTCATGTTAGTCCAAGACCCATTGGATTTATCTTTACTCCTTGGCATAGATTATGTTCCATGCCAAGGAAAGCTATTGCCTACTTTTTGTGTGATATCTTTCCTCACGATGGACGAGTTGTCATCATGATCAACTTTCATTCATTGACTCGCCTCGGATTGCCTCCCTCTCACTGGTTCTTATATGCAGTCGGTATCACCCATGCCATATGTCAATTATGTGGATTTGTCACCCATGGCTTCAAATTCTCATGACTTAGATCCGATAGATGACATGGTGATCTCTTCAATAAGGTTGTTAGAGATTGATCTCTTAACTCCTGTCACGATTCTCAACATGGTGTCCTTCCAGTGTGTTTCTTCCTTCCAGTGGAGACCTATTGGAAGCCATGACCAAATTTTGTCCTCGGACATGGTGTCATTCTGGAGCATTGTCTTTTTGGAATCCATAATCAAGAAGAGAGAAACCGAGGATATTTTTTTATGCCTCTAAGGCAACCTTGCTAAAATGAAACATAGGTCTGGAAAGCATGATTTTCTTCGATTGGGCCATTTAAAATGAAACTAGTCTTTGAGCATGGTTTTTTGATTTCAAGCCTGTTAAAAAATGAAACCCTCATTTATGATAGTTTTTCTTTTCTATGGAAATCTTGTTAAAAATGAAACATAGGTTATGAACATAGTTCTTTGCTCGTGGTCAAGCTCATTAAAAATGAAATAGTTTTCTATTTGAAGCTTCAAGTCCTTCGTCTAGTATTTGAAGCTTCATTCTATCTGCCTTTCTCATTGAATGAAATGAAGCTTGTGGGCATTTGGTCTTCTACTCTCTAGACTTCAGCAATGGGTTAAGCTGCCATTTTAAGTCTGGAGCCAAGTACCAACCATCCTTTTGTGTTATGCTAAAGTCGCAAGCATAGTTTTCATGGTTCAAGCTTGTGTAAAATGAAACCACTTAACTCAAGCATAGTTTCTGGTCTGCTTCTTGTGTAAAAATGAAACCGTGTCCAAGCATAGTTTTGTTTTAGTTTCTTAAGCTTGTGTAAAATAAAATCTATCCTGCCATTAGATTTGTTTTGTTTTTAAAGCTTGCATAAAAAATGAAACAACCTCGAAGCCAGCCTTTTGTTCCTTCCTCATGCTTGTTACATGAAATAAGTTAATGGTTTCAGTCTTTGTTCTTCTCGTTCAACATGTGAGAGAATGTAACCGAAAGTATACTTTTATCACTTCTTCTGACTCATAGCGTTATACAAAAAAGGAACCCTTGAAGTTCCCTTTTTTAAGCTCTTTTCACTCTCTAAACATGAAAAGATTGCCGGGTTTACCTTTATTCTTTTCACGCCATTAAAGTATTTGAAAAATGTTTGACGGGCGATAGTTTATCAATTTTTTCTATTCTGCTGAACTAATTTACTAAAAAGAACTAGAGAGCCCCTTTAAGTGTTTTTTTTGACTCTATAAACATGAAAACCCCCTCAGTTTTCTTTCTTTGAACTAAATATCAAAGGCCCATATGATATGAGTTTTCTTATGTTTTTCAGACTTCTCTAAACATGAAAACTCCATGAGTTTTCTTTCTTTGACCTCATAAATAAACATCTAAAGGCCCAAATGGGACCTAACCACTCCTTCTTAGGGTTCTCCTTAACATATCTAAAGACTCCATCCCTGTTGGATGAGCTTACTTCATAAGCATATGTTATCCTCCCCGTTTATGTAAAAATAAAGAGGTATTTGCCATAAATGGTGGGGAAAAATTGGGAAAGAAATGTATCTAAACCTCAGATTCGCGGGAAGAGTCATTTTTTAACATGACACATTTTCACTCACTTTGTGTCTAGGCTGGAAAATCCACTTGCCTTTTGATCATACTCCTTATAAGATTAAAAATTGGCCTATGATCCCTATTGTTGAGTCGGTATTTCCAAGATCTATTGTCGTATTAACAATATATGTCTGAAGAAAATGTCCAACCCAAAAGCCTTCTATCAAGGCTTACTTCATTCTCGCAATTTTAAGCTTTCTTTATCAGGTTTCCATTTTATCCCTCGAAGTCACCCGGAATTACTGGTTACTCGACGGCATCAAATCTTGTTACTATTCTCAGATCATTGATGGGGATACATTAAGGCCTTCCTGGATTTAATCTTTTCCTGCCGATTTCAACTCATTATCCAGAATTAGACTTAGAAACTAATTGTACCTTGGAACTTGCATGCCCCAATGGCGGGCCTCCTTGCTTTCATGTTGGTTTCTATTTATCGACCCCTGATCCAGATTCCACGAGTGTTCAATTCTCAAATTTCATTAATTCATATTCAAGGATTGTACTTATAATCAGAGCCACACATTAATGGTGATTTTCCTCGCGCTTATTAATCTGGATACACTAATGACTGCGAATCAAGTGGTTTCGCTTACGTTCACTTCAGCATGTATTCACATGGTTAGATTCGTACTCATAGAGTGGTGGAGATGAAGACTCGGTATCTTTTCTCGGCTGCATCCAGCGTTATGCTGAGTATATTCAGTTTGTATTTTTTCATATATCCACATTGTATTTCTCGTGGATATGTTCAAATTTTATTCTTTAAATACATAGATAATGGTCAGCCAGCATTTTGGTAGCTGTTCGCTTTGAGTCATATTGGCACATGGATCCACATAGGCGTTTGCGGCCATGACTGTCTTACTCTTTTGACATGTAATTCCTCGTGATGCTCCGTGATTTATGCTTTGAGTTTCATTTGTATTCCGAAAGTATGGGAAATGCCTACCTCAAAGGATGATATATTGTTGTAATTGATTTCCTCATTTGTTGTATAAGATTTTCGACGATCAAGCTTCTTGTTCCCCTTCTACACGAGACTGACAAAGCATTTCAGCTTTATCACTCATGGCTCTAACTCATACTTTGGGGCCTCTCCATACATTATTTTCGCCATCCCTATGACTGCTAATGATGTAAACCTATTTGTCATTTCCCAGAGGGGTTATTAGTGGTCCTGAGTCTCAAGAGAGAAGGGAGAAGAACTTTTCCCCGAGAAAAGAAAGTTGCATTTTCCTATGTAAAACCCCCGTGAAAAGGGAAGTTCGGAGGTTGCTATATAGTAGGGTGCGAGAATGTCTGACTCTCGCAGGCTGCACCATTTTAGGTGTGAGATGTTCAAGCAGTCGCTTCATAAAGGTGGTATGAATGCCTTACACGGGAAAATAAACATTTTCTCTAATCTCTGTATGAGAAATCCTGTGGAGGTGGCATCCGAATGGTTTGGATCTACTCGCTTTCATGATTTAGTGGGATCATCCTAATCTCATCCCTCAAGAGAGGAGAAGACCTTTTCCTGTGAAAAGAAGTTGCATTTTCCTTGTAAAAACCCTATAAAAAAAAAGGAAGTTCGCAGGTTGCTATATATAGTAGGGTGCCAGAATGCCTGATTCTCGAGGTTGCACTCCATTTCTAGGTGTGTGAGATGTTCAGAAAGTTGCTCTATAAAAGGTGGTGCGAGAATGCCTACACGTGGGGAAAAACAAGCGTTTTCTCAATCTTCTTCTAGAAGGAGAAACTTCTATGGTGAGGTGGCATCCGAATGGTTTGGATCTTACTCGTTTTCATGATTTAGTGGGATCATCCTAATCTCATCACCTTATCCTCTTCAACTTATGAGAGAGGAGTTCTCATGGAGAATGTTATATTTGGTTAGCTTTGGAGCTTTTGGGATTAGCTTGGATTGGATTGATCTTTGGAGATTTTTAGCTTGGCTATATGAGCCACTTTGTCAAGATAGATTGTGAATATTATCAGATCTGTGTTCTCATAATTCTTGGAGTGAAAGTGTGTGGGGAATGAAGGGCAGTTGGAAGGGACCTTACGACATCAAGGCCATGGTTGTAATCTCTCTTTCACATTTAATATGATACAACAATATGATTCTTTCCTATAAAGCTTGTTGTGTTTTATTGTACGATTCCTTGATCACATACATAGGTTTATATTGAGTTTATGCTATTTCTATCACTTTGGTTGGTTGCGTTCTTTTGCAGGATCATCATTGTATGAGCATTGGAATGGAGCTAGGATGGTGATGGTGAGAGGAAGCAACATTTAAACGGTATGTCAC
>SNQJ01S0033243.1:81026-98635 GCA_010110895.2 Picea sitchensis
CAACTCTATTGTGGCACCTCCCGTAGCAGATCCTATTTCTTTGGACTTGCATGAGGTCAAGGAAGCCAAGGCTCATAGGATTATTCTGGATGGGGTGAAATATCACCTTATCCCACACTTGGCTGAGAAAAAGACTGCCAAGGAGATGTGGGATGCACTTAAAAACTTGTTTGAGGCGAAGAACGAGAACTGGAAGATGGAATTGAAGGCCAAGTTGCATGATACCAAGATGGGGAAGGAGGAGAGTGTCTCTTCTTATCTTACCTGGGTGGCTCAAGTAAAATATGAGCTAGCAACTGTTGGAGAGGTCATTACAAATTCTGAGTTTGTGAGGATAGCCTTAAATGGCTTCACCAAAGAATGGGAAATCTTCGTGAAGTGTGTGGTGGGACGTGAGCATCTACCATATTGGGGCAGACTGTGGGATGATTTCACTTAGGAGGAGATCCGGGAAAGATCTCATAGCAGTGAATAGAAGACAGACAAAGTTGATGAGAATTTTGATCTTGTGGCAAAGAGCAAGATAAAAGGAAGTTTCGGAAGGGACTTGAGTAGATTCAGATGCTATTGTTGTAACTAGTTGGGTCACCTTGCCTCTCATTGTCTTGAGAGGAAGAAGAAGAAGAAGGAGACAGAAGGTCCTGAGACAACTGCTACAACAACCATGGAGGACTTTTCTTCAAAGTTTGACAGGGAATTTTCTTTGGTGACCCTAGTTTCCAATGTCGACAGCAGAGGATTTGGAGGTGATATCAGATGGATTGTGAATACTGGAGCCTCTAGCCACATGATGGGAATCTGGCGAGTATTCCTAGATTTCAAAGAGATTGGTCTTGGCCGACAAGTGGTAAATGAAGGTGGTATGGAAAAAATTGTACGTGGAGTTGGGAATGTTAGATTCTAACTTGAGTTTGGGGGACTCTTGGAGTGTGATGGAGTTCTCTTTGTTCCAGGGTTGAGGGTTAACTTTCTCTCAGTCTCGGCCTTGGAGGATGTAGGATATTGCATATTGTTCAAAAGGGAACATGTATTTATCTATAGGCAAGGAGTGGACCCGGTATAGCTACAGCTGATCGGTAACTGGGTGGAGAGGTTGTATATGTTGAGAGGACAACCTTCGATGTATGATTCAACGTCGGATGAGGAGCATGAGGAGGCTTCTGAGACTACGGTGACACCAAGGATTCAATCTTGCATTCTGAGAGAAGAGATTGAGTCTCTTCTAAGCACTGGCAGGAGGCTTAGCCAGGTTGATCAAACCAATGCTCAAGATGAAGTGAGATCAAGGTTCCAGGATGTTGCCAAGAGAAGATCTTCTAGTTTGAGTTCTGTGTAGATATTGAAGATGGATCCAAGTTCATAGTGAGCTCCTATAGAACACAGTGTGATGGGACCAGATGATGGAGATGGCAACGAGTACATCCCTCGCTAAGATGGAGTGTTAGATTTTTAGCTTGGGAGGTACTCTGCATGTTTTGTCTTGTATGCGGATGTTACCTTAATATTTACACTACCAGGCACTTAACTTTGTAATAGTTTTTATAAAGTTGGTTTAAGTGGTTCTTCTATTAAAGTGACTTTTTAATAAAGTGTACCTTCTAATCTTTAAAGTGACTATATTTTCATAAAGAACTTATGTAATAAAGTGAAATCACTTTAATATTTCAAGTGATTCATTTTGGAGGGAATGGATCATGACCCTTGATCTTGAAAAAGGAAAGATCTAATCTTGGCCTTTGGATTTAGGGTTGGGGAAGGTGAAAAGACACTTTGGGGGGAAAATGTCATATTCAGATTATAAAAGAATGTATTGGGTAGTGTGCAAGACATGTTTAGAAGACATCGAGAGGAGATTGAGAGAGATTTTCTGAGTATGCTTGAGAGAGGAAAGTGAACAGCAAAGAGGACATGTTTTCCAAGGAAGGAGGGCACAAATCCCAAGAAACATTTTATGTGAGTTTTGGGCTGAATTATTTTTCTACTGTGGGAGGTCGTACTATATGGATCCATACGGTCTATACGATTTTGTATAGCCGTACGTATTTGGCACGAAAATCGAGGCAGTTTTGGGCACGGTTTTTGAGGAAAATTTTAGATTTATGTTCGTACAACTGATTGTTGGCACGAAAAATGAGGTATCGAGGAGGCCGTACAACAGTACATATTTGGCACATTTTTCGAGACATAATTTTTGGGACAGTTTTGGTGCTGTGAGGTATTTCCCTTGGCTGGAAATGTGATATTTTTGTGTTGTTTTGTACTTTCTTGAAGATGAATAATATCTCTCTCTCTCTCTCGTTGGGTTTCCCCACATTGAGGTTTTCCCTGGCATTTGCCTAAATTTCTGAGTGTTATGGTTTGTTGTCCACTATGTTATTTCCGCTGCTATTTTTCTTAGCAATGTGTATTTCTGCTTATGGTAATTTCTGAATGTGGGTTTAAGGCATTTATGAAATTTATGAAGACAATCATCTCTAGGTTGCTAAGTGTTTGATAGAATATTAGCTTGCTGATTTTTGTCATTAAAATCTATAGATATGCGACTACCACCAGGTGAGTTATGGGATCATCGATGTATATTTGTTTTGTTTTGCATGTTTGAGGTTTTAGTGATGTATAGAATTTATGTACATAGAGACTCATAAAACATGTTGTGTGATGTTTCATATGTGGGTCCCAACGGTAGGGAGGCCACGTTTGCACATGCTCTGGATGAGGAGGTGCAAGATGCAGAGGGTAGGGACCATCATAGGCTCCAACTAGAGATGATACCACAACATTGGTTCAGGAGGTGGAGGAACTAAGGAGCCAGCTAGAGGAAGTCTTGGATGGAGTACTAGAGGACAGATGGGCACACATCTGGAATGAGCATATATTGGAGCAGTGTATAGGGGTGGACCGCAGTTGGAGGTCAATTGTACAATGGGTGACAATTGTTGGAGAAGAATTGACTGGTCGCATCCCTATGAGCGAGATTCCCCTAGGCGGGGGAGGGAGGGATCCTTGCGATGACAAAGATCCACTAGTGGGTCCTCTAGCTGGTGACTTTTTAGAGTTAGGGGCTCCATAGGTCACACCTCTAGTATGGACATGGCCCAATTTTGTATGATGTATAGGATTCTGTGAACATCCATTTTGTGGATGTTGAGGGCACATATTTTGTTTAGTCCTAGCCGTGGGACTGAGGCGATTGTACATTTTTTAGCTATGTGGTCTACAACTTGGTTTAGGCTCCTAGTAATATGAGTAAATGTGAATGACTCAAAATTTCACGATAGAAGTTTAACTTGCAGGTACTTGCGATATATGCATGGATCACGGACATGATACACATTATTGAACTGCAGAACGACGAGCTAGGAATATAAGAGGATGCTTAGGTGATTAATATGGAGGTGACTGGCCTCTGAGAGGAGGTCAATGACAGTGGCATATTCAGCTTGGTTATTGGTGGCGGGACCCAAGCATATGCCACTTGAGTGAAGTAACACATGATCTAAGGTGTAAACGAACCAAGATGATGAAGCAAGATTCTGAGTCCAACAGTTGGAACCATCAGCATACCTTATGTGGTAAGTGAATGGAGGATTCATATGCCAAAACAAGGACAAAGGATTAGTCTCGTGTTGTGATAGGGCGTGGTGTGAAAAAAGATTAAAAACAGTAGGGAAATTCAAGAAGAACCTAAGGTAGAGTGGCTACGCTTAAGGGTAGAATTTCTTCAGTTATAACTCATTGATCAGGTCCTTGAGTGTGACCACTTCAGAGTGAGACAGAATTTAGGTGCCCTTGGTGAGGCAATGATGAATGATAAAGGGTCCCCACCAAAGAGATTGAAATTTTTTGTGGTCGAGGGTGTTCTGTGAAATATCATAGGCCAAGACGAGGTATCCTTCGGTAAAGGACCAAGGTGTTACTTGACGATCGAAGATGGAATTGGACCATTTCATGGTTGCTTCATTATTTTGTAAAGAGTATCATCGATCCTAATCGAGAGATTTGAGAGTGCGAAATCATTTCTCGATGGGATTTTTATCTGGTAGGAGCTTGATTGTGATGCGTAGAGTGGGTATTCCACACTCAATGGGAAGGATGGATTCCACCGCGTGAACAAGATGGAAAGGCGTGAAACCAGTGGCAGTTTTGACTATTGTCTGATATGCCCATAAGGCAGAGAAAAGCATGTGATGCCAGTTGTTCGTATGCTTATCTATAGTTCGTTGTAGCATAGTTTTAAGGACCTTGTTGACTACTTCAACTTTCCCTTTAGAATGTGGGTAGTAGCGGGACGTGAATTCATGAGTAAAGCCCGGTTTGTTAGATAAGTCAGTGAAGACTTCATTCTTGAAATTTTTTCATGGTTAGACACCAATTGGAGGGGGACTCTGAAGTGGGAAATAATTTGGTTAAAGAAAAAGCGAGCAATCATGTATGTTGTATTATTGAAGGTGGGCATGGCTTCTTCCCATTTGGTAAAGTAGCCGACCGTAACCACTATATACTTGTGCCCATTGTTGGATGGCGGGTTGCAAGTCATGAAATCAATGCCCCATTTACAGAAGGGGCCACCTGTTATGATGGGATGGAGAAGAGTAGGTGGTGGTCGGGATTTGTGTGCGTACAATTGACACTTGTCACAATGCTTGACCGTGTGGATGCAATCATGAAACAGGATGGGCCAAAAGTAATCAACCCGAACTATTTTTTGTGTAGTGGACATGTCATAGAGGTGACATCCACATGCGCCATTGTGACAATCATTGAGGAATTTTTATGCTTCCCCAAGGGTGAGGCATCATCATAGAATGGTGTCGATGCCCATGTGATAGAGAACATCTCCTAGAAGGAGGTAGCATGAGGCTTGGTGACGGATTTGACGGTGGTCATATCAGGAGATATGAGGGTCAAACTTTTGTGTTCGGAGATAGAAAAGAATATCCATGTACCATGGGTCATCAGATGAAATTAAAAATAAATTTTCATCCAAGAATCTTTCATTGATTGGGGGGTCGAATGAGTTGGATGGTAAGTCAACCATGAGCTCTTCCAAGATGAGGTTTTTTTTTCTTTTAGGAGTAGTGAAATCCAGATCGTATTCTTGGAGAATCGAAATCTAGTGAGTAAATTTTACATTCATCTAGCATTGACTAAGAAGATAGTGCATAAGATTGGAATCGATCACCATTGTTGTAGTGAGAAGCAGGATGTAGTGACACAACTTTTGAAATGTGAGGAAAACGACGAGGGAAATCTTGTCCTCATCATTGTATTTGAGAGGGGGCCTTGAGATTTTTTAGCTAATATAGTAGATGACATGCTCACACTAGTCATCGCCTACCTAGACAAGCACTCTTTCCACTGAAACCTCTGAGGTGGACAAGTACAGGGTATAATCCTTATCATAGTTTGGGAGACTAATTAAGGGTTCTTTTCTTATTGCTTCTTTTAGAGAATCAAATGTAGTTTCGGCATGTTGGTCCCATTGAAATGAGACATTACACCATAGTAAGCATAAGAATCCATAGGCACGGATAGCATAGTCGGGTACAAAACGTTGTAAAAAAAAGGCTTTTCCTTGGAGGCTTTGCAATTGGCATAGGTTTTTGGGAGGAGGAATCTCATTAATGGCCTGGACCTTAAGGGGGTATATAGCGATGTCGTATTGGGAGACAATGAATCCTAACAACGTCCTGTAGTGACGCAAAAGACATATTTCAGAGGGTTGAGACAAATAGTGTATCGTCGGCAGTGTTCAAAGATGATCTATAGATCTTCTATGTGTTGGGAGCGTTGTTTGGAACAAGCGGTGAGGTCATCCAAGTATGCGAGGATAATGTGAGTGAGATCATGAAATGCATATGTCATGGCACATTCAAAAGTGGAGCCTATGTTTTTAAGTTTTAAGGTCATTATGCGATATGCAAATGTTCCCCAGGGGGTTGTGAATGTTGTTTTGTAATGGTCAACATGGAAAATTTGAATTTGGTTATAGACAGAAAACCCGTCCATGAGTGAGAGGACTTCGTGGTCGGCACAAGCATAGATAAATTGGTTAATGAATGGGGTAGGGAAGTTGTTTTTGGGACAATCTTGATTGAGGTCATGGAAGTTAGTGCATACCCTAATAGTGCCCTATTTTTTGTTGACAGGGATGGGATTGGATACCCATTATGTGTATGCTATTGGGTAGATGAAGCCAGCGGTACACAACTTATCAATTTCATCTTTGATAACAATAGCTTTATAAGGGTGGAGTGGTCATTGCTTTTGTCAAATGAGAGAAACATCGGGCCATGTGTCGATGCGACGTTCCACAATGGTTGGATCTAATATGGGCATCTTTGTGTAGGACCATGAAAAAACATCCCAAATTTCTTAGAAGAGGGCATTATATGCTATGATTTCTTCGAGAGAGCATGCGACACCTAGAGTGATTTGTTCCACAACATTAGGTTTAATAGAGATGTATATTTTGACTATGGAGGAGTTGTTTTCCACATTCCCTTCCTCAAAGGCATCATGTGTGGGTATGGGATTTTTCAACCAATCCACATGGCTAGGGGTTATGAAATATTTAGATTCAATGGCATAGATTGGAGAATTTGAATGCAGTTGAAAGGAATTGTGATCTAAGAAGAAGGATCGGTGGTGAAAGGAATCCCATGTGTAGTTTAGAGTGCATAGAGCATCCAAAATGTCTTCAGCTGATTGAAAAATGAAGGAGTAAAATGAGTTTGTAGCAGGGTGGGCTGAGGAGGTAGACGGGGAAATGGATTCAGTGAGATTCATGGGAATGATGGAAGGATCATCTATGGAATGTGTGTGAGATGAAGGGGTACTATCATCGCTCGTGCCCAAGGTGGATGGACCCATGGGAGGAGGTTGAGGTGCTTCACTAGACGTCAAGAACCAAATATCCATACAAATATCTGGTGTATAGGGATTTTGGGGAGGGAGAATATCTTAAATGGGAGTTATGGGCAAATTTGGTGGGTTCAATAGGAATTATTTGCATCGTGGTGGAACGGGAATGGATAGTGGGGTTAGATATAAATATTATAGTCTTGGTATCATGGGATCCATTGGTGGGGAGATGACTATTTTCAAAGTGTTACATGGGGAATCATGTAGGGGAACATGTGGCCAAGTGACCATGTGCCTAGCCTGGGAATCAATAACGAGGGGGAACATGTATGTGAAGTGGTTTGGTTGTTCAGATAATGCACAAGGGTGTGACATGCATTCATTTACTGAGGTGGAAACATAGTGAAAGTCTATAATAGTAGGTGTGGATGGGGTTGTTTGTAAGGATGCAGGAAATGTGGTTTGAAACACTATTGCTAGGGTGTCTCGAAATTGGGGGAGAGTCGGGAAGTGGTGAGTGTAATGGCCATACTCTAAGAAGATAGTGCATGCATGCTTAGTCCTCAAATCATTGAGTTCTGAGGAGGAAGGGTCGGTCGTTTCTAGTGTGGCTATAGGTGTCGGTAATAATGGTGTAGTTAACGTTTTCAGAATAAGATTCCATAGTTTGGGTAGCGTGGGGAAAAGGTTGGTTGGGTGTCCAACGAAAGCGCAAAGTGTGCATGGGGGTTGGATGCATGGGGATGGATGGGAGTTTGGGTTCTTTCTTCTTTCTGGTGTCGCGTTGGTTGGTGGTGTTGCCCCTCCTATGAGTATTAGGGCTTCCTGTGGTGGTAATAGTGCTCCCAACTGTGTGACCGGTTGGATGAGTGGGTGGTTGAGCCATTGGTTGTGGACCTGAAATTATGGGCTGAGGTGGAAGAGATAATCCTGGTACCATATTTGGTGGTTTGATATACCATACATGGATAGCTATCACCATATTCGGTAAGGTGAGGGTAGCAACGACCTGGTATGTTGTTACTCCAAGGGGAGGATAAAGAAGGGTATTTGGCTAATGATCTGTGAGAACATTTTCCAAATAGGGAGTTGACCCATCATGGGTGGGTTTTCAGATAATTCCTCCTAGGAAGGTTGTAAGGGGGGTTCCTCAAGAAGTGCTTGTGGTTAGGAGTAGGGGTGGAGTTGTGGCTCGATGATTCCTCTAGGGGAGGGTCATCGGGAATGTCTCTTCCATCTGAGGTAACGACACAAAATTGATTTGTGCTTGGGGTGGGAGGGTTGTATCCTTGGTGTCATCACCGAAAGTCACCCCTGGATTGTGGCAGAGGTAAGCCCAATACCCATCATAATTTTATGTCACAGGTTGGTTGTAAAAAAGATCAAATGGGCGCAGTCTCAAGTAAATATTGTCTTAACTCAGAAAACTGGACTGATATGCACAAGCAGATGAGGTATTGGTTCAACTTCAGTCAGTAGGTTGTAGTAAAGGTGAGTAGGAGGAAGACTTTGGTGAGAAAAATGTAGAGGTCTGTTGCAGACATCAAGTCTTCCAGAATCCCAAAGAGAAAATATTTAAACAAAAGAACTTCTTGAATTTAAATCTCAAAGAAACTTAAAGGAATTATAACAACACTATAATCAAACTTTCATCATAATGCGGTCACAATAATTCATGTGAATCAGTCAATCATGAACTTGTTCAGCATCAGAGGGAAACAAGAGGAAGTAAGAAAGCTAACTGTCATTAAACAAGAAATCTTAGACTACAATGACATAACCAGAGAACCAACGGCTTCATTAAAACTTTATAATATGGGAGATTTTCTCTACCATCGACCCTTTACCAAATATCAAAACTAACTATTTATACTCAAAACAAATCGCCCAGCAAGGCGTGCTCGAGCTTCCATGGCGCGACATCTTCTCAACCAGACTGTGCAGGTATTCCTCTTTCAGATTCAAGCTCAGCTCGGTATGGTCTTACAGGAAAAAACACTTGTCGGCATACCATGAGCTGACAGCTCTGTTTTCCATGACCAACTCCTCCATGCTTTTCATTTATGGGGTGAGTTGAAGCTTCAACCACCTCCCCTCTTTCATTAACTACTTCATCGGGATCGGGATGAGGCTGAGTCAATTTGGCGCCTGGAAAATGCAACGACCTCTTTCTGCAACCAACATTGGCGTTTCGGCCCTTAGAGAAACTCACATGAACTCGGCTCCTTTACCTACATACAACCTCGGGTCATGACCTAGCGCTTGTCCCATATGATATTTTGGGATTTCGTGTTTCAGGGGTTTTTATCTCTCATGACCACAATATCCCCATACTTGATATGCGAAATGGCCCTGCTCCGATCGACGGTCGGATCTGCTATGCATCCGACGGCTGAGGCTCCTCGCGATGGGTGCTTTCCCCCTAGACCCACTTCGATATGACCTTGGGCCATGACCATGGGCCCAACTATTTGAGAACTTCATGATTTTGTGTTTCGAGAGTTCGCACCTTGCTCCATGTTGAAACCTTCGAAACACGAAATCACGATTTCGCTTATCTGTTGCTGCATGCTCCTCTAGTTGGACGGCCCAGATTATTTCGCGATTTGTGAGTCCTCATAACTCTATCCTCTTATTTCCTGACTCATGAAATCATGAAAAGCTGATCCAACGGTCCAGACTAAGACTTTGCTCATCCATTGACCTCGGGCCTTTGCCCTGGCACTAAAATTCGAGCAACTTTCAGATCCCCAATACTCGCGAACCGTCGACCTGAATTGTCTGATGGATCCGACAACTGAGACTAAGCATGTGCTTGATGGATTTCCATCGACCAGGAATGTGCGCGCCTTTACCCAACCACTCCCCCACTTTTGATGAAGAGCAATTGTGGGTTTTTTTTAAAGCCCATTTCTTTCGCATTTGGTCACCCAATGGCCATCCCTAAAGGAAAACATCCCCCTGCGAAAATAGGTGATAACACTTGGTATGAAGTGATTAATTATGGGTCATGAAAGATCCCTAGTCCGACTTCTACCATTGGTAAAAGGTATGTTCTAGAGCAGATAAGTGGAAGGATGTTATCGATGTGCCCCAACCGATTAGGTTCATAATGGGTTATTTGGTCAGTAGTGACGATCTTCTCATTGTGAGGGAAGAGCATTGTGTAAAATATAGACGACGCTACTTCTTGCATGGTGTACATGTAGATTCTTCCAAAAAGGATATTGTAATACAATTGGGCTTCTATAACTTCAATGTCAATCAAGATGGTTTTCCCCCCCAATTCTATAGGTACATTTTGATAGAGACCCTCTAGTTGGGAGGGTCGACCATCATAATCTATGAGGGTGATTGTCGAGTGAACTAACTCGAGCTATCCAAGTTGTTGCCATACGTGTTTTGGCATGATGAAAGTGGATGTCCCCTCATTAATTATACAACGATGGACGATGATGTTTCTGACACTAAAAAAGTAAATCCCTTATTATTCTCCTAGATCGTTTATGGGCGCGGGGAAAAGAGCATACTACAATTACAAGTATCTAGTAAACAATATTTCGAATATGTGATGTTTGCAAGAATTGATAGTGGGTGATGAATTTTAATAAGTTAATTGAACAATATTTTTCCATGTGGACATCTCTTGGTCCTTTACAATTGTTGCTTACTTCTAAATTACTAGATTTGACAAACAATCCTTGCAAAAATTGACAAATCCCTAGGTAATTAGCATGGTGGACATGTGAGTCCTTACTCTTGAGCTTTAATATCCCTTTAATGTTTCTTAATCTAATAAATCTTTAAAACTATTCCTAGATTGTGAACATGTGGGCATGTGTGGGCCCTTACAATTCTTTAAACTTCCTAAGTGATTTACTCTAAAAATTTGAAACTATCCTAAGACTGTGCACATATGGGCATGTGTAGGCCCCTACAAATCTTTAATATTATGTTTCAAAAACAAGCTAAGAGGTATTGGCCTCTCCTAAAGATGATTTATTTAAAGGGAGATGAAGGTTTCCTCAAGCAATCCCCCTTTCTTATTTTCAAGGTCACACTAGGGTGCAAGGAAAGAGCATACTCCAAGATTGTCCAAATAGCCTTCTAGTCCCAAATTAATGTGATGTTTTGTAAAAGGAAAACTATTAATGAAATTCAAATGCTAAACTTTAAGCCATCCATGTGGAAACCATGGAAATCAAAAGATACTATGGTTCTTTTTAATCCCCCTAGAAGTATATGTGTGACTAAGTTATTTATGCAAATATGAATCTCAAGCTTGCTCGTTATGGCTTTACAAAGTGCCTAAAATAAATTTAAGCTACTAGAAAAAATTCAGCCTCAAAAGCCCTTACAATGAGGTGAAAAAGATCTTATGTGTGGCTTTATGTGCAAACAGGTGCACAGACTACGTGAAATGACAGAGAGGTATATGCGCAAACCACGCGACTATGTTTCATGAACCCATGTGCACACAAGAAAACGATGGGCTGAAAATTTGAAATGGAATCCTCCAATAGAGCATTGAATTGCAGTGTTTGAAGGGTAGGTTGGGCTGGTTTTGGACCTTGCAAACACCAAAAAGTGAGAATAGAAGGTCTAAGAGTCCAAAGGAGGAGGATTTTGGTCCACAGTCCCTAGTATGGTCGCCAAATTGTTTGGTTCCTTTTGTCACTTGGGTGAGCAAAAAGAGGACCCTTGATTGCTTATTTGGACTAGCTAAACAACACAAAACAATGGTTAGCAGATTAGTGAATCTACAAGTCAAGAAGAATATATCAAAACAAAAAGAGAATTATCAACAAGGAAAACTAAACCAAACAATTATAAAAAAAGGATGCATGAAATTGAACACAAAGAGTGGTTACCCAATAGAGAATGGTCTTTTGAAATTGAGATCACCAAGAGGAGAAATGTGGGATTTATGAATCCCCTATTCCTACTAATGGAGGGCTCTTGAATCCTTCAAAGTAGAGCTTATACTCTCCTATTATAAATTTACAATGATGAATAACTCTATGGAAAAGACTTCCAAGAGGTGAAATTTTTTCCCTATGCTATACTTGCTCAATCTATTCTTGAGAGAAAAAATGGTTTCTCCAAGAGTATTTGAACAACATAACATTACAATGAACTTCTTCTATTTTTCATACAATGGCCCTCTATTTATAGAATTATAAAAAGGTGTTAGATAACTTGTTCCCGGTGTGAATGGGAGGACCCTTTCAGGTACATCACATCTTTTCAGCCATCCCAAGGTGAGATTTTGGGTCAATCTTGGGGTCTTGTCTTGAATTACATCGCCTTAGAAGTGGTTGAGGCCCAACTAAATTCATAAATGCATTTTTTTTTGCATCCGCGCAGGTTTCTTCATGCAGAGACATGTAGACCACGTATTGTGCATGTTTGGAGTTGTTTTGGCTTGTGTAGATGTGCACGTGCTGGCGTTGTTGGAAGTGTGCACAACTTTATGGGTTTTCTGCATAGTTTTGGTCATCTTGTTAGAGTTGATTATGTAAATGTTGGGAGTATGTTGTATATGTGCTGGTTGTTTCTTCATTCATTGTCTATATTGATATGAGCAATTTTTGGTGATAACAAACACACTGATATTTTGACGTGATAAAAACCCTATGGGGAAACATCCATGGACCTAACCAAGGTGGCCATTGGAGCAATTTATTAATGAAAAATAAAAATATTACAAAGATATTTACAAGAGAGTTTCTCACAATCAATCATTGGAAAATGACCTTCCATGCTCTTTAAATAGAGATCATGGACCAATTGGGTGTTAAACCTTCCATGCCTTTTAAACAGAGATCATGGACCAATTAGTGCTAATCCATGGATCAATGTAGTCAATAATATCAAGGAGAATATGAACCGCCGGATCACTCTACGTCGGGAACACATCGTGACCGCTATATTACCTAACTACAAATGTTCCACGCATATTCAAGAAATTGGATTAACACTAAGAAACACATTTTACCTAACCCACACACAGACCAAGTTGATCTTTAATCCACTCCTATGTGGTGGTACATATATATAAAGAATCACACCAATAATAACAATAACAAGGAGAATATGATATATCGGATCACCTATGTTGGGAACATATCGCGATCGTCAGATTACCTAACTACGTAAGCAACCATCGCATACTAAAGAAACACACTAAGAAACACATTTACCTAATCCACACATTAGACCAAGTTGATCTCAACTAACCCCATGTGTGTGTGTGTGTGTGTGTGTGTGTGTGTGTGTGTGTGTGTGTGTGTGTGTGTGTGTGTGTGTGTGTTTTGTATATATATCTACATCATATGTGTGTGTGTGTGTGTGTGTGTGTGTGTGTGTGTGTGTGGTGTGTGTGTGTGTGTTGTATATATATCTACATCATGTGTGTGTGTGTGTGTGTGTGTGTGTGTGTGTGTGTGTGTGTGTGTGTTGTACATATATCTACATCATATGTGTGTGTGTGTGTGTGTGTGTGTGTGTGTGTGTGTGTGTGTGTGTGATGATGATGATGATGATGCATATATATATATATATATATATATATATATATATATATATATATATAACAATGACAAATAAGATTTGTATTAAAAAAAAGAGGGTTGTGGCAAAGCTAAGCAACTAGAATAAAATACAAAATTTAGGTTGATACCACAATTCCAAAATGCAAAATCGAAATAAGTTATACCCTAAAGGGTATGTAGTCCTCACAAGCCTATTCTATCATGGTAGGTATATTTTTGTACATATTTCTAGAGAAAACAAACTACTTGTAAAAGCATAAAATAACAAGGAAAGAAAATGATAGTTGCCTGGTCATTTCTAGGCTTTAGCTAACTAGCACTTCATTGTCGCTTTCACTTCTGGGGCCCTACAATTTTGTGTCTTAAACTATGTAACTTGAAAATAATTTCCTTGTTCCAGTGCTAGTTAAGGATTTTTCAAAGGTTCTTCAAAGGCCTAGGGAGATTCTACTAAGGGCGGAGAGAATGAATGAGAGTAGGGCTTAATCACATTGTCTAAAATACCTATGTGGGTCATGATATGCTCCACAATATGTTTTATCATTCCAATTTAGATGAAGACCTCCAAGGTTTTTCTCCACTGGACTCCCATATATGCATCGACCTCCTTTTGTCATTCACTCAAATCCACCACATGCCTTGTTGTCTCCACAACATAGTTGTCTCTAGCTGCATTAATTTGCTATATTTTTTTTCTCAAACTCCGATTGTCACCTTTCCCTCTCGATCCAAGCATTAATAATACCAGACTAGGATTATCCCACCTCCTTCATACATTGCTTAAGCCCTTTCTTGGTTTCACCCAACTCACAAAGGTCACAACACTCTTTGTTGTAGTAGTAGTGCAACATCCTAAATCGAGATAACATAATAACCAAGCCAAGACCAAGTCTAACATATACATGTGAACGTAGGCTCAAATCCAAGAGAGAGGAGCTCCCTCTAATGATTAGAGCTACCAAATACTAGATGCAAGAAGAAATAATAGCAAACATAATTAGACACCACAAAACTAATACAAAATGGAACTAACAACTATACCAACAATATAACCCACACTAATCACCAAACAAAGGCACCATGGAATTCATAATTCTTCGCACAAGTGAGAGTAAGAGGGAAATAATGCTACAACCCCAGTTCAAAAATACCAGTCATTCAATAGTGATATATCCACCAAGGGGATGCCTAAGGTAGCCCCCATCATTTCTAAGGTTGCACTATTTTGGATTTGGAAAGAGCTCCCCCCATTTATTTAACATAATCCCAAACTTAATCAAGCACCCAAAATTACTTGTTGGTCTATAATTGAGCTCTAATGTCATAGAATGTGGAAGAACTCAATCATATCAAAGCCCCACACTTCTTGTAGTATTATTTTCATATAGCAATCTAAGATTTTATATTTAGGGAGATATTTTCCATGTACTGCTCAAAGAGTTATCATTGAATCACCCACCATTGATTCCTCCTTGGCCCCTTGTGCTTTAAGAAGTAAGATACTTTTGAATAGATTTATAGCCTTCGCTTCATTGTTCATGGAAATTCTAATTTCCTGAGCATATATGACTTCTTGATTTCCTCTGGAGTCAATTTGTAATAGCATATATTACATAGAATAGGAAACCCAATTGCAATATATAAGAATAAGGAACCCTACATCATACAAAATGGGACAACATATAGGTCTACAATAAACAAAGTGTTAAAAAAATAATTGTTACAATTATTGGTAACCTGTCATTATACCAAATGGGACAATATAAAGGTCCACATTAAACAAAATCTTTAATTTCTACAAACAAACATTTTAATATATAAAACTTGTAACATTTAGTTATATTGATTAGCATTCATCATTCATGCTATTTCCAATGCTTGTGCTACTTGCCTGTTTCATTTCTTCACCACTTGTAGGGGATGTTGTAATTGGGTTATTTGCAATGTTTTGTTGATTAACTTGATTTTGTTTGGCCTCTCCATCTACAAACATAGAAATAAAGAAGAACAATTATATTTAATTTTATAGTATAATATACATGATTGTGGAAATCAATAAACTTACCATAGTAGTTACTACGTCAATATATGTTCTTTCAAATTCATGTGTCATGTCATTTTGCAACATATCTTCCATTTGCTCCACTCCATACTGTGTTTCCTACAATTGTTATATCATGTGAAAAAGCTTATATATAATAAAAAAAATTCTTATTATTCCAATATTGTAACGTACCCAACCCCCAGCTGGGTCACTTCATTGCTAAAATGACCCAATAAAAATTTCTAATACCAAAACTAAATGTGGAAATAACACACATCATGACATTCTAATTCATGCAGCTATCCATACTGAATAAAAATGTAAATGCAATTAATTTAAATGTGCACAATAACAGTTAAACCCATAAAACAACATTAAACCACATAAATTGAGATTTGAATACATCTTTCTGCAAACAACAAGCAATAATAACCAAGATAACTCAGAGTAAAATGCACAAAAACTATATCAACATTTAACATGAATAACACAACAAATAAGAACACTTATCTTATGAAAGTATGCAACGCGCTGCAGAGGATGGACGTTCCTCCCAACCATAGACTTGTTCTATTTCTCAACAGCAAGTCACCCTAGAGTTGGGGCTATGAATCCATAAGATACAGTGGTCCCTAAGGTTGGATGATGTCCCCCTCTCAACAATCAAATATCACATCTAATTCCAGTCCACTAACTCTCTTCCCCACAACCTGCACAACCGAAGGGATTGAACCTACCTTCATTGTTCCCAATCCATGAGATCTTTACATTCCCCTCTAGGGATTCCAACACATGTTGGACAAAAAATCTCTCTAATTGGACCTCGAGAATTCTATAGTTTCAACACGAATTCACCCAATAGCAAAACACATGCTTCCCCTGACGAATTTCGAATAGAACGTTACTCAATGGCCCACAACCTCTTTCTCTATGAAATTACACCTCCAAACAGCTTCCAAACATGCCCACAATGGCTACCTTAAAGCTTCAGCACTCAGAATTCCTTTGTTGTTCAGAAAACTCCATGTAAAACCAACTCTCCATCCAAAAACATGAATCTGTAATTCTGGTCTCCTACCCATACGGATTTCCTCTCTTTCTCTTGCTTACTTGACTTGCACTCTTCCCCAAGTTGATTGTACTCAACCCCCATGCTCTCAATAACTATGGGATGTGACTTCTCACACACACCCCCTTACATGAATTCAATGATTAGGCTCTAGAACACTCAATAGATAATGGAAGGTTCATGGTAAGGATAATTTAGAAAGAAATGGTTTGGGTTTAATAAATATGAATAAACTCTCCCCTCATTAGACCCCTTCCCTCTCTTGTGGAAACTTAACCCCAGATCTTCGTCTGTGTCCATATGCATCTGGCGATACATTTTATTTGTTATATTCAATTTACATCATTTACATATTACATCGCTTGGCTCTTGGCCATACATTACATTTACAATATACATCACTAGTTTGGGGTTTGAAAACGAGGGTTTTACAAATATATACAAAATATAAGATGTAAAACAACACAACTATTAAAAAATTGTTTAATTAACCCTCTATACTCCAACATATGCTCACAACCCATACTTAATCCATTTTCAACCAAATGTTTGGATGGCTCTTCTTTGTACATGCGAGTACCTTGTATAAAACATCCATGGACGATTGTAAATTAGTTAAAATATAAAATTCACAACAAATGTGATATGTTAACTAAGAAAAAGGCAGGTACTCACAAATTTTGCAATCAACCCTTTTCTACCTTGTTGTCCTATCATTTTTTATGAATGGGTTCCATTTTGTCTACTTCCATACAACAAAAAAACGATTAAAAATGATTATTTCATTCGATAAAACCCATTAACTACACATATAAAATCAATGATTACAAACATTTGTTGCATGTTGTTGTTAGGATATCTCTTCGAGTGATTCAATTAATCTTAATACTTTGAGCATCCCCTTTTACACTTTTTCAACATCCCTACTATCATGTTTCAAATATCATATCATGCTTCATATTTAATTTTCCTAATCTTCTTGAAACCAAAATGAATAAGAAAAATTGATTAATACTTATATAAGGTAAATATAGCATGAATATTAGTTTAGTAATTTTGGGGGCTAGTAATTATTTCT